>APFE030155198.1:109251-130516 GCA_000404065.3 Pinus taeda
ACTGGGCATCTGACTTTCTATGGCATACTGGTGGACTGTCAATTCAGCCCTAATCTGAGGTACGCAGGTGTTTAACGGTGCCTCTGCGTGGGTACGCAGAGAAGAAGAAGTCGAGTTGCGTAGGTACGCAGAACAGTCGAAGGGTGACAGCGTGGGTACGCAAAGCAGAAACAGGTAAACTGCGTGGGTACGCAGAGCATCAGTGGGTTCAGATGCGTACCTACTGTAGTAGTACGCGGCGCGATAGTGCATTTGGGTGCGTACCTACTGTGGGAATACGCGGTGCGATAGTGCATTTGGGTGCGTACTGTGCGCAGCACAGTAGAAGACTGTCTGCGTATGTACGCAGGACAGCAGAAGAATATCTGCGGGTGTATGCGGGAGAGCAGAATGTGAAGTGCGTGCCTACGCGAGATAGATAAAGAAAAACTGAGTACCTGTCTTAAGGCATTTATTGGCTGACTCTTCTTATTGATATGCATGATCTGATCTGATAGATGGCACAGGTTCAGGGGGAGCATATGTTCTTAATGCATTGTTGGCATTATGGTCCTTGGTGACAATGCTTATGATTCATCTTGCTATGGTTATGAGTTGTTCAGATTATTCTTGGAGTTACATAGTTGATACTTAGATCAGATTTGTGATCTTCATAAGGACAAGAAGAAGTACATTTTCTGAATTCTCCTTCATATGACATTGTCGGCATATGTTGATTTATGCAGATCTTCCCTATTGATGATACTTGCAGATTTGGGTGGCTATGGTGTTTCTCACTTATGATAGAATGATTTGATGTGGACATATCTTGATGATTCATGCACTAATTCAAGTTGCTGGTGACATATGCTATGGACAGATCATACAGTGTTGTTACTGATGTTTATCATGATCTTATTTAGGTGTCTTATCATGTATATCATTCGATGTAAAGGTCATATCAAGACTCATGATGTAATAATATCTATTATAGTCATTTGATGAAATATTTCAGTCATATCAAGGTCATGTAACGGCCTATCTTGGTTTCCCCACTATGCCTGGGATGAATGATGTAATGGTCTTGGTTGTCATTTTCTAGTATATCCCCACTTGGTTGGGTGATGGATGTGTGTATTGAGTCTTTTGATGATAGGAAGGTCATTTATGATATATATAGAGTCATGTTCTTCTTGTAGAACATCCTTTGCAGACCTTTCGTACAATCAGGGGGAGCTTGAGCAGCACTATATAGCAGAACAGACATCTCAGCTCGTTCTCAGAAAGAGCTTATCAAATTGGAGCACCATGGCATATACAAAGGGGGAGTTCATTCAGAGACTTCAGCAGATCTGGTTTATAGTCACGGAGAGCATGTTCTTAGGGGGAGCATAACCCTTTGCCCTTGATGTCAAAGGGGGATAATGATTCAGTGTTGTTGCCATCAAGTCCAAAGGGGGAGATTGTTGGCATTATGATGCATGTGTTGTACTTGATGGCAACCCTCTCATAGAAGATCATCTCACTTGTATACATTCAGAAGATATATCAGATGTGATAGAGTGCATGGGTTACCGGACAGCAAAAGGGATCAGATGACAGTTCACAAGTAAGCTTTGCCATCAAGTCCAAAGGGGGAGATTGTTGGCATTATGGCTAAAGTGTTGTCCTTGATGGCAACCCATTCAGGTGATAGATCACGGTACTTCAAGTCAACAGCAGAGATTGATGATCAACTATCAAATATTAAAGAAAATAAGAGGTACGCGCCGCCACAGAAGGCGCAGCTGCGGAGGTACGCGACACCACAGAAGGCGCAGCTACAGAGGTGCGAGGTGCCACAGAAGGCGCAGTGCGGAGGCACCACAGGAGACGCCACAGAAGGCGCAGTGCGGAGGCGCCACAGGAGACGCCACAGAGGCGCCACCGAAGGCGCAGTGCGGAGGTGCCACAGAAGGCGCATCTGCTGAGGTGCGTACCCCCAGTGCACACACTTCAAGGCAGTAAAGCGCGCACACGTGGGGTTCCTTATGTTTAACCCTTGGTATTTAGCCGACGTTATTGTTTTATTATGGTTTTGGCCCGTGGTATTGTTTTATATTATTATTATTATTGAGCCCCATGATCCATGATTTGAGGAAGAGCTTGCCTATATAAAGCAAAGGAGATCATTTGGCTTGAGCATGTTTTTGGGTTGAACATCTTATGAGAGCTAGATCTGAAATACTATGATCTCTTGGAGTAATGTCTAGATCTAAATAAGGCGCAGTGCAGAGATGCCACAGAAGGCGCAACACAGAGACGCCACAGGAGATGCCACAGAAGGCGCAGTACAGAAGGCGTAGTGCGAAGGCGCCACAGAAGGCGCAGTGTGAAGGCGCCACAGAAGGCGCAATGCGAAGGCGCCACAGAGGCGCCACAGAAGGCGCAGTGCGGAGACGCCACAGAAGGCGCAGTACAGAAGGCGCAGTGCGAAGGCGCCACAGAAGGCGCAGTGCGAAGGTGCCACAAAAGGCGTAGTGCGGAGATGCCACAGAGGCGCCACAGAAGGGGCAGTGCGGAGATGCCACAGGAGACGCCACAGAAGGCGCAACTGCGGTGGTGCGCGGCGCCACAGAAGGCGCAACTGCGGTGGTGCGCGGCGCCACAAAAGTATGAAAATTGGATGAAACGTGGCCTTTCAGATTATGTGTTGTGCTTCAGTGTATCTAGTATGAAAATTGATGAAACGTGGTACCTGGAGGAGAGAAGATTGTAGGCCGGCGCCTACGTACTAGTACTTAAGCTAGTACAAAAGCAAAGGGGAATATTTGGAGCATTGTAGCAGGTAGCAGCCTGCGTACTAGTAAATGGATCGGCTAGTACAAGAGCAAAGGGGGTTGTAGCTCCCGTACTAGTATAAGACTGCACCAGTACAAATATTGTAAAAGGATTTTCTTATTAAGAAGAAGATTGAGATGACTTGCAGCAGGTGGTTTTCTCCCGCATTGGGTTTCCACCTTATATCATGGTGTTCATGTGTGTGCCTTATGTGTGATGATCTATTCTATGTTACTGCATCTGTTAACTGATAATATGGTTGATAATGTTCTAATGCACTCATTGAAGATCAATTAACTTAATCATAAGAAGTTGTGGAAGTAGCATATATGAATCAGAGTTTGGAAATGAAAAAGTTTTATTAATGTGATAATACTGATTCACCCCCCCTCTCAGTATTATTTCCAACACGGCACTGGTGTGCAATTTGGAGGGAGTGTGTTGGTCTGCAGTGGCGACTTGGAGTTCAGCAGCTTCATGGAGTTGATGGTTTGAACGTAGGGTGAAAACATGAACGTGCTTCTGCGCACATGGAGAACAGGAGGTTCTATTGTTTCGTTAATACAAAAATAATGAGTATTTTTGTTTTATTCACAAAATTCAAAATGTTTGGCAGGTATGGTGAAAAGGACAGATGGCTCCAATTAATGGATGGGACACTTTTTCATTTAGTGATGGTGGTAAGCGGAAGTGGTAATGGTTTTCATCGCACAGCTTTTGGGTGCTATGTGGTTTTGGAGGGAGGCCGCCCAATGACATTCATCGGGCACCACGTAGTAGCGGGGTGAACAGTGAAACCACTCACATCGGGCGGGTAAAGGTCAGCCTTCAGAGGCCGCTCGATATGAGCGTCAGCTGTCGGATCTAAAGGAGTCAGATCGCATGGTGGTTGGGGGTGTGATTTGGTTGAAGGTTTAATGGAGGGGCCTGATGTGGGTTTTAATGAGCAGAAAGTTTAATTAAATGTGAATTAAGGAGGCTTAATTACTTCGGGGGTGATTTGATTGGCAGGGACAAATTGTTAATTAACCACAGATTGATTAATTAATTTATTTTATTTGGAGGAGGGTTTTGGTTATTAATTATCCATTGATCGACCAATTAACCCATTGATCATTCATTAATAAATTTTATGTTTCCAACTTCGGGGCAGGATATTAATATAAGGGTTTTATTAAAATATACGGGAAAGGGGGTTTTCTTTTCGGGAGTTAATATATAAGTAAAATCAGATGTTAATATGAGATGAAAATAAAGTGCACTAAGTATAATGCTTTTAACATTAATTTGTTTTTCATATTAAAACATTATAACTTAGGCTAAAGGGTTTTTGTGGGGTAACCACTTTTCCTTAGCAAATAGTGAATTTTCTTAGGAAAAAGGGGTTTTTAGATAAAGTGAATAAGTGATGAAGGGGTGAATGTTGATGAGGGGTTTTTAGCACCTTTGACTTTATAAGTTATTGGGCCGAGGGTCTGGTCCCTCCAGAAGTTAGAGAAATGCTCTAAGCCCCTTTAACTTAAGGTTTTTGGTACCATTACTTTTGGGAAATTATTTACAATGAGGGGTAAAAATGAATAAGGAAATTAATAATGTAACCTTGTAAATGTGTCTTTGTCATCCATGCTTTGTAAAGTAATGTGATGATGAAAGCAAACGATTTGAGCTTTTAACTTAATCATTCATCATACATAATTCTGCAACTAATCATCTGCTTACCCATCTACTCATCCTACCATTTTTTCTACTCTTTATTAGGGTGCACTTAAACTAACTTTTTCTTTTCTTTTATAATGGGAATCTATCTAAGTCTACCCTAATTAGATCCAAGGGCTCAAATTAAATTGTTGAGCTCCTTTATTTACTCTACCTATCTACATTATCTGCCATGATTAAACAGTTTGGTGAGATTTTATTCTCTATCTCTAAGCATGAAATTCAAATCATGGAATAACCAAGATTAAATTGTTTGGTTACCATGGATTGTGGCATAAACAACAAGTTGCACACAATCATTTATTCAAACAGTGAAATAGTAGTGGTATTTTGACTTTCACACTTTCGTGGTCTTTTCATTTTTCTTTGGGGTTCATTTTCTTTCATTTTTTGACCTTTTCTTTATTCTTTTTGACCTTTGATTTTTCTTTTAGGACATACCCTCTTTACATTTTTTTAAATTTTTTTGATTTTTTACAAATATGGAAAACATTTGCAGAAAGCAAAGGTATGTACATATTTTAGAGATAAACTAAGTCAATCATAAATTATGACACCTATTGGTATAGGAACATAACAATGGCTCCACTTGGGGTGGCTTTCCCTGGTGGAAAGTCAAGAACTGTAGATCAATGGCCTTTTGAAAGACTGTGATTTTCTTCTACAATCTCCCTTTTACTTTGCTGCTTTCTTGATATTTATGACAGGAAAACCTTTGAAGCTTAGGGCCTTCTCTTCGGGCTTCAACTTCAAAATTACCATCCAATCAATATTGAACATTATGAAGGATATAATATTTACAACTGAACTGGTGAAATTAGTAGATTCGGTCAATGTAATGCTTCAACATTCGACCATTGACTGGTCCTTCTCCTATCTCTGCATGATTCAATTCCCTGAGAAAATAAGAGTTATTTCCTCTAAAGGCATATATAATGTATGGACCTTTCCATAGGAAGTCAAACTTCCCATGTTTCCCTTTGTCTTCTCTTCTGGAATCCCATTTCAAAACTTTGTCACGAAGCCTTCTGCTTTAGCTCTTTTGTTAAATACTTTCATGAGCTTTTCTTGTAGTACTTGGGCTCTGAGGTATACTTCTTCCTTGGTTTGCTGCAGATGAATAGATTGATTGATTCTCCTTTGAATATCATTTTCTTCAACTTGAGATTCTTGGAGCAATTTCATAACTGGAACTCCTAATGATAAAGGGAAAACTGCTTCCATCCCATAGACTAATTGATAGGGACTGGAACCAATATATTTCTTAGTTGTAAGCCTGTATGCCCATAAAGAATTGATCAGTTTCTTGTTCCATGTTTTCTTATTGTCTTCCAGCAATTTTTTGATAATATTAATTAAGCTTTTGTTGGAGGATTCGACAAGTCTATTTCCTTGGGGATAGTGGGCTGTGGAGTGACCAAGGGTTATATGGTATTTATGACAGAAATCAATCATTCTTTTTTATTTAAATGCTGCAACATTGTCTGTGATAATTTTGTTGGGGCAACCATCTGGACAAAATATTAGCCTCTAGAAAACCTATGACAACAGTGTCAGTGGCTTGTCTGGAGGGAATGGCTTCTATCCACTTGGTAAAGTAATTTGTGGCAGTCAGTATCCATTTATGTTGAGAAGAAGAGGGGGGATGAATTTCACCAAAGAAATCTAAACCCCATTGTTGAAATGGTTTTTCTATAGAAATGGGTTTCAAAGGTAAAGGCAGAAGTTTTCGTTTTCCTTCAAAGATTTGACACTTGTGGTAGGAGGTTACAAACTTTCTTACATCAGAAAACAAGGATGGCCAGTAGAATCTAGCTCTCAAGATTTTATCAGCTGTTGTCTGCTAGTAGAGGTGTCCTCCACAATCACCTTCATGAAATTCTTGGAGTACTTTGTCAGATTCTTCCTTAATAAATAGTTTAACAGAATTCCTTCATGATTTTTCCAAAATAAAGTATTATCCATTATGTAGAATTTTAAATATTTCATTTTCAGAAACCTACTTTTAGTTCTGGACAACCCTGGAGGAGCTTGTAAGTTTTGTAAGACATATACTATATTAGCATACCAAGGTGAGTCTAAATAGGCCTAGCTGACCTGTGGAGTCGCCATCTCCTCTTCATTATCCAGTTCTGCAATAAAATTTGTACCTAGGGCTTGGCAATTAGTTTCAGCCATGAGTGTAGCTAGCCCTTGGCCTTTGATTAATTTTGTAGGTTTTATCTCTAAGTAATATTCTAATATGGTGGCTATCGATTTACCCCTTTTTCCATCAGCTCCATTCTGTGTTAGAATGTCCTTGACTACAACATTGGGAACATAAGCTACAATGTGAGAATACAAGATATAGGCTCGGAAATCTTTGATGGTTTGTACCAAAGAAAAAGCCTATTTTTCCATTATATTATACTTTAAGGATGAATCTCTTAGAGCTTTACTGAAGAAATCTATTGGTTGTTCAAATCCTTGATCATTTTTCTATAGTAAAACTGTAGCAATACTATGTTCAGATGCAAAGGAAAAAATAATAAACTCTCTGTCAAACATTGGACTTATGAAGACTAGTGTTCGAGTTAACGCTAATTTTATTTCTTCGAATGATTTTCTAGCCTCTACTGTCCACTTAATAGCTGAATCTTTTTTCAACATATTATTCAACAATCTAATTTGTTCAGCTAAGTTAGAGATGAATCTTCTTAAAAAATTTATTTTTCCTAAAAATGCCTGAAGTTCTTTAATGTTTCTTGGGTGAGGTATTTGCAAGATAGCTTCAATCCTGGTTGGGTCTATCCAGATTTCATCTTTAGAGATAATGTGGCCTAATATTTTTCCTTCTTCCAAATCAAATAAAGACTGCTTTGGGTTCAGAGAAATGCCATATTTCCTGCATTTAAGGAAAACTTGCCTGAGATGATCCAGGTGTTGTTGATCTGACTTAGAAAACACTGTAATATCATCAAGGTATATAACCAGGAAGTCATGGATTTCCTTTGCAAAGGCAATATCCATTTCCCTTTGAAAGGTGGCCCCTGTATTTTTCAATCCAAAGGGAATTTTGACATACATGAAGGTTCCCCATGGGGTTGTGAATGTAGTTTTTGCTTGGTCATCAGGATGGACTAAAATCTGGTTGTAACCTGACAATCCATCTAAAAGTCAAATCCTTGTGGAACCTAAAACCCTTTGCAGTATGTGATCCATTTTAGGTAAGGAATAGTTGTCTTTGAGTGAGACTTTGTTCAAATTTCTAAGGTCAACACACAATCTGATTTCTCCTATTTTCTTTCTTGTAGGGATAAGATTAGATACCCAATCTGAAAACCTAGTGGGGGCAATGATTCCTGCTTTATACATTCATTTGATCTCCTTTTCAATGTAAGGTAATAAAACAAGATTGATTCTTCTTAGCTTTTGCCTAAAAGGTTTCTGATCTTCTTTCAAAGGGAGTTGTATAATGATGGTATCATAGGATTTTAAGTCTTCATAAATCCAGGCAAGAACATCCTGGAATTCTTTCATTAGAACAATATATTTTAGCTTTTCATCAGGGGGTAATGATTTAGACAATTTTATCAGCTTAAGATTCTCTTGAGTTCCTATGTTGCATTCTTCAATGTCTGCTTTCAAAGGCTCCATCTTAGGCCTTTTAGGAATATCATTGGAGTCAAATAAGTCCTCCAAAGGAGTCAATCCGTAATTGATTATCTTTGAGGTTTATAACTTCAGTTTCATCATCAATTATTTCATCAATATCCATTTGCTTTAAGTCCTAAATATCTTTTTTTAGGAATTTAGTAGGGTGAAGCATGTGTATTGAGTTCTTTTCCAATTTGTTAATGTCTAACTCATTAGTGTGATCAAAATCTGAAACTATATCTACATCTATATTAATGCTAGAAAATTCTTCATCTAATGTCAGAAAGTGATTAATCTGCTTATCATTTTCAAAAACTTGCTAGCTCTTAAGATTATCAGGTATAGCTGGCCTGTGCATAACCTCAACAGTATACTGGTGATTGGGCTGAAAAGGAAATTTGCAGGTGCTTTCAAACATAGCCAGGCTATGAGCTTGCATGTTGTGTTTTCTAGGAATGGTTGCAAGCTTGGTTTCTAAAAAAGTGTTAAGGATTTCTACAACTGTACCTCTGTAAAGTCCTAATCTAGGGTCTCTGGTTAGGTAAGCTCCATTAATCTATTTAGCTATTAATTCAAATATCCCATGATTGATACCCTTATATCTCCTAATCTATTGACTAGTTTGAGGCCTAACAAGAGTGCTTCATATTCTATCATATTATTTGTGCATTTGAAATTTAGCCTATATGCATGTCCTTCTGCATGATCATTTTCTAAGTTATAGATCCATACCCCTGCCCCTGCATCTAATTTGTTTACTAAACCATCAAAATCCAAATTCCATAAGATTTCATGTTCATAATTGGTATCTAGAGTAGTGGAATCTTTCTTAGCTAAGGCATCTGGATTTTCCTTGTCATCTAATATCTCTTGAATTTGGACAGTTGACTTTTCTTTTAAAATTTCTTTTGGTTATGCTGCTATATCATTTGGAGTATCTTCTGGATTAGTTTCTGCATTATAGAGAATAAAGGAATCCATATCAGAATGAACTAAGTAAATAGGAAAGTTTTGAGGTCTCTCCTGACTACTCACTACATACTTCATTAAAGTTTCTCTATATAGCTTCTTTGGTTGTCCAAAAACAGATATGGTGGCGTATGACATGTCTAATTGTAGAGACCCTTGAAGTTTGGCGCCCCAGGATCTGGACAACAACATGCCATACTTGGGTGGGATATCTGCTACAACTATGTCCATGAGTATAGTTTTGGTAGGGTATTGGACCAAAGAAACACACAAGTCCTTAATAAGTCCTAAAAACCTAACCTGACTTGAATCAAAGGAAAAAAAATCCCTATAGGGTCTAGTGATGTCTATGTTAAGTTTCTCCATAACAGACTTGGGCATGAGATTGTGTGAGGCACCTGAGTCAAACATGGCATTATGCAAAACCTTATCATGGATATTGAGACTGACATAGAAGGGTGGTATCCCTCCTTCCATTGGTTTCCCATTTAACTCAGGGCTAAAAATTAACTCGGGCTAATCATCAAAGAGATTTACATAATCGTCATTTTCAGTGATATTTAATGATTTGTTTATCTGAGACCTGTAAGTATTATGTTTTACCAGTTCTGTCAAAGGAACAGAAATTTTAAGCTTGGCCACCTTTGCTCCAAGGTTAAATGGCAAAGGTGCTTTGTCTGTTTGAACATTTGGAGTTCTAGCAGCAGTGTTTTCTTCTTTTACAGGGTTTGGAACATTTTTTGCTGATTTTCCTAATACAATCTTTGGAGACTCTTCTACTATTTCCTTAGAGGGAAGTGAAGTGGAAGGTTGTTCATTATTGGGCTGATTATCGGACACATCTTCTATGGTGGGGCTGGAAGGATTTTGACTTGTTTTAGAAAGGATTTGAAGTGTTTTTTTCACTAGAATTGTTTTACCCTTTTTAGGTTGATTAGGACCTGTTTTCTGGTTTGGTTCCGGGGTGTCAGTACTTTTTCAACTTCTTAAATTATACTGCTTATGTACTTCAAAAATAGCAGAGTCACATCCCTGTCTAAAATCAAATGACTCTCCTATTTGGGTTTGGAATTGCTGCAGCACATGGGACTGTTGGTCGTCCTGAGTTAGGAAGACATCTTCCTCGTCATCTAGACCCATTAAATTTATCTGAGTGTCTTGTTCAGGGTCTTTTGAGTGGGAGGCCTCTGCATAGTTTTCTTGGAAATTTGGTTTGATATTCTAGTCAAGAATATTCTTTCCATCATTTTGGTTCTGATTTTTCCTAAAGTTAGGATTTCTCGCTGAATTAGCCTGTTGGCCATCCCAAGGAGATTTCCTTTCAATAATTTCAACTCTGTCCAACAATCTATCCATTCCTTTAACTATAGTGTCCATCTTTTGTTCAAAGGGTGTATTCTCTTCTTTTACAGGTATTCTTCTTTCATTCCTAGCTTTGGATCTTTTGGAAAGTAGGTTAGCCTCAACACTTACTGCTACAGTCTGCATTTCTTCTAGAGTGGGGGGGTTCCTTTCTCTTAACTGGAAAACCATATCTGAATCAAATCCATCAAGAAATTTGATCAGGGCTAGATTAGGTGGGGGTCTAAGGTCGAGTGGAATGCACTATAAACATTATTGAACCTAGTGCAATAGTCCTGAACGGTTTCATGAGGTCCCCTTCTAAGGTTCTCATATTCAGATAAAATCTGTAAGGGGTCCTTCTTTTTCTCCCACCTATTCAAGAATTGTTGGTAGAGAACTCTTAAGCTATCTATACTTTGGGGGGCTAAAGATCTAAACCAAGTTCTAACTTCCCCAGTTAGACTCTGAACAAAAATTGTCATTTGAGCGTTAACTATGTCAATTTCATATATCTCAAAATAGTCGGTCATTTTCTTAGTGTGCTGCTGAGCTGTGTAGGTTCCAGTGCCATCAAAAGTAGTAATTTTACTCTGATAGTCCTGAGGCATGGCATCTAGGGGAGCAGGCATCACAAGGGGAGCATATCTATTGGCCATGATTCTAGGTTGGGTAGTAGTGTGAAGGGGAGTTGGGGTAATAGGAGGTGTTTGGGTTGTAGAGGAAGAACTGGAGCTGGTGATGGGATGTTGGGTGATGATTGGATGGAAAGGAAGTGAAGGGATGAAGGAAGGGGTGGAATGGATTTCAGAAGAGTGAGGGAATAATTATGAACTAGCAGAAAGAGAAGTTGTTTCAGAAAGTTTAGGTGTTGTATCAATGGTAAGAGATGACTGAGTGGAATTCTGCAGATATCGATCAATTGACAAATTGGCTCGTTGGGTTTCAATTTCTCTGAGGAATTCTAGATCTTGGACAAGGTCCAATAGTTCACTTTTAGATGTGGTTCTAAACAGAGAGAGTTAAAAAGGTTCATCAAAAGGAAGATCTTCTAGGAAAAGCCACTCAACAGGACATGAATGTGATCTGAACAAAGGTTTGGGACTCAACGAACTTTCTTTTCTTCTAATGATTCTCAGAATTAGGCTGGGATTTTCAAACACAGGGGGGGGATTTGGATCAGGGTTAGCCCTAGTGTAATGAGTTCTTCCTAAAGCAAGATTTCAAGCTTTTCAATGCTATTCTTTTATGGATTTTTCAAAATAACTTCTATCACTCCTTTAAGATATTTCAAATTAATCTTTTTAGGTTTCTTAAAGGTTCATTTCAATTGAGGATTATTTCTTTCCCAGTGGAGTTACCACTATGTTATCACTTAGATTTTCCTTAGAAGTTATTAAAAGAAGGAAAGGATCCAAGGTAACTACAAACCAATCTTTTAGACTTGGGTTCTAGCCAACCTAAGTCCAGAGAGGGCTCTCTCTTTATGATTTATCAAGGTTTTGATATGATATTAGGCTAGTTATGAAAGTTTAAGGGTGTTTTGATTTTGATTGGGTGGTGGAATTCTAGGAATAGATGGGTAGAGCAAGCCTTCAATCCATTGGGCTATGGAGTCAAACAAAAAGTAGCTTAACTTGATTAGATCAATTGCTAAAGGAAGATTTCACAGGGCAAGCTAGTACAACAGAAAGAAAATATGTGGTTGAAATGGATGAGGTAATCCTAGTCAAGGTATAAGGGCAATGAAGAATCCTTAAACCAGGATCAGGATGAGGAATAGAGGGAGGCCAGTTGGTAAAGGGCAATTAATAATCCTTCACTACTATCCTAAGGGAAAAAATAATGAAGTAGGGGAGCAAATAAGATTTCCCAAACTAAGGAAATTCAACAAAAAACAATGAGAATGTAAACATGTCAAAACAAAGAGCTTAAAGCTAATACTAAAATAATTTCCTTTGTTTACCATTCAGATTTTATAAAGAAAACATGTGAATATTTATAACATGATGAGAAAACAACAATAACATGAAGAGATAATACTTGTTTGGTTTCCATCGTGCACAAGAATCCTATGAAATGTCTTTAACTTTATTTCATGAGCCAACATCCAATCGAAACTTGATTAGAACGGCTCACTAGCTTGATATGAAATGTATACCAGAAATGTCTTTGAATCCACCTCAATGACTTCAATTTCTGAAGTATTTATACAAAAATTACACAAAAATATCTCATAACCATATGAGATTTATTATAGGAAATACAAAATATCTTTTACATAAAGATAAAGCCAGATGGAAAATAGATTGTTGTTGTCCCTTGATTTATGAACGAGTTGGATGTTGGAACTCGGATTTGCCTCTTGCAGTTTCTTTGGTAATTGTGTGCTGGATCTTCTTCTTACTTTCACCTGCTGATACTCTTTACCTATGTTACCAGACCTTACCTTAGTAAATATTTTATACAGTACAAATTTACTACAGTAACTTATAGTATCTCTCTCATATTAGTCCACCATTCATCATTTGGTATTTTCATTCTGATCAATTTCTTGTACACTTCATCAACTTCAGTGTACTTTGCAAAATTGGGCTGAACTGTGAACAAGTGCTTCACTTCATGTTCAATATAAAAAATATTTTCTAAGCCATCATAAAGCACCTTTCTTGTAGGTAGTGCTTTTGCTGTAGAAGAGCTGGCTTGACTTTTGGCTTGTTTGTACAGTTTCTCAATGTAATCATCTTGAGTCATTAACTTGTCATTTATGACCATTGGGCTTGGAAGGCCTTTGTCTCTTAGAATGCCATATTTTAACATAAAATCATATATGTCCTCCTGAATACTTTGACATCTTTTTTCCAAATTACACATCAAGTTCTTTTTAGTAAGAACTTTTTTAATTTCCAGGAATATGACTGTTCTATCCTCTATCTCCAATTCTTCCAACTAATGCTTGTTTCTGCTATTCAAAAATTTAATCAATTAGGTTGCCTCTTCAGGTTTCTCTCCCAATTCTTCTCTGGTCTTCTGTATGGCCTTCACAACTTCTTTAACTAGCTTAGTTTGTTCAAAAAAGATTTGAATAGAAGACCAAATATCATCGATGGAATCAATGATATTGGTCCATAAGATATCTTTAATATCCTTCAAAGGTTTTTCTAATGTTCGGTCCTTTTCCAGGACTTTGATTCTTTCGTCCATCCTTCTGTTTTTTCGATCTTTTTTCTTTTTCAGAATCTATGCAAGCTCATAATTGGTTTCTAAGCTTGACATTTATTCTTTACGTTTCTTCAACTCAGTTTCCTAGATACTCATTTGTTCCATGGCTTTGATTACTTCATTTGTCTTTCCTGTTGTTGACTTTGTGTTAGCTGGTTTACCTGTGGTTGAAGTAGTCCTTGTTACTGGCAGTGTTGTGACTAGTGGAATTGTTGGCGCCAAGGCAGTTGCCAGAGTGGAAGGCACAACTGTAGACACTATGGGAATAACAGTCTGAGTAATGGTCGACTCACTTGGCTTGGACTGTATTGCTTTTTCCAATTATTCATCGGTTTCTTTTAGTTGGTCATTTAGTATTAGGACCAAGTCCATCAGTTCTTCCTCCTTTTTCCTTTCTATAATTTTTTTTTCAGTTTGAGGATGGTGGAGTGGAGGGACCTTAAGCTGCTTTTTCAAGGCATCTATGTCGTCATTCTTCTTTTGTATTAACTGTTCAACTGCCTTCACATATTTGGGATCATGCCCCAATTCTATTATCAGCTCTTCTAAATCTTTTATTCTAGTGTCCTTAGCCTAAGAGGAAGATTTTACTAATTGCAGCTGTGTAGAGGTGTTGTGCAATGAATTTTGCAGTTGATGGGCTATAATGGCTTTGCTAGTTAAAGTTGAATAAACCATTTCACTAGTCTGCTTATGCAACTCTATTTGGTCAATAGGATAAATATCCTTTGCCAATACTTCAAAGTTAGTTTTAAAGTAATCTACCATGGATTTTGGCTACTGTATAGTGGGCTTGAGGAAACTCATCTAGATTTTCCCATCCTTTATGTCAAAAGATGACATAAGTTTGGTCTGGTTGGTTGGGGCCATTTTGAGGTAATGGGCATAAGTTTGTTCTTTCAATTTCTCATTCCTCGCTTTTATCTCCTTATACTTTCCCTTGATATCCAGACCTTGTTCAGAGGAAACCCTGAAAGATGACACCTCTATGCTCTGTTGTCTGTCTAATACTGGCATATGTGATGTAGATGGGGCCCCACCTGTTGGGACAGTTTGTATGCTCTCTGTTCTTTTTGCCACTGTGTTCCCTGTGGTCTCCTCAATGAACTCTTCTTCTGCATAGGGATTCAACCTTTGCCTTTTAGCAAAGGTTTTATCAGTAGGCCTATTAGAAGGAGTGGTCTCTTCTCGATCTCTTTTAGTATTCCTTTCCTCATTGAGAGGAGTTGGTTAAACTGGAGGGTTGCTCATGACTTGTTGAGGTTGAACCAAATCCTCTAAAATTTCGGGATGCTCTGACTCTTCTTGTTGTTCTGAATGTCCTGCTTGGTCTAATGCCTCTTGATGCTCCGATGGTTGAATACTGGGTTCCTAAGACTATTTTGGTGATGAAGTCTCTCATGGCACCTGTAAAAATGAATCTTCATTAAATCTTATTTTTAAATCTTCCATTACATTGTCAACTTCAACTTGAGTGCTATCTTGGTCTATGAGAGTTCCTTCCACCCATTTGGACCGATTTGCATATTGCTCAATCTCTGGGATCCTATGGTGGATGTAGGGGGATAGCTTATGC
Organism: Pinus taeda; assembly: GCA_000404065.3. Taxonomy (NCBI): domain Eukaryota; kingdom Viridiplantae; phylum Streptophyta; class Pinopsida; order Pinales; family Pinaceae; genus Pinus; species Pinus taeda. The sequence goes on from APFE030155198.1 coordinate 124,511, forward strand.
TTTTGCCTTCTATCATAGATGAAGCTATGAGGGTCATAGGGCTAGATGAAGCTCTTTCTCAATCTCATTCTCTCAAGGATTTCCTCTGCCTCTTGCCTTGCTTTTCTGTTGTTGCAAATAAAAGGGCCTAGGTGATCCTTTATCCTTAGTTGAGCTTTCTTTCTAGTCTTCACAAAGTGGATTTCATTAGAATTGATCATTTTCCTATAGTACTCTAGGGAAAATAATTGCATGGGGAGATATTTGGGCAGTTTTTAGGGAGGTGGCTCACACCCATAAATTCTAATCTCGGTATGGCATTGGTACAAGTACCAATCCCCAACCTTGTACTTCTTGGATAACTGAAGAACTCTTTTAATATCTGCACTAATCCTGGGACGAGGATTTCCCGATAACATAGTAGTTACTGGATGTACAAATAAGTCAATGAAATCTATGTAAGGATGAGGAGAAGAGCTAGAATAGTGAAAAATAGAAGTCCAGAAGATGACTGACCTAGGGTTCCCTCTAGTGTCAAGCTTTTGTACAAAGAAAGGGAATTTATCAGTTTGGTAGTAGAGAAAAATATGATGCAAGACTAAAGAATATTTAAATACTCTCTCCTGCTCTAATCTCATGAATTGATCATGCATCTTATCTGCAATGAATGTAGCATAGTCAAATTTGGTTGCAGGAGGCTGGCCTGGGGTAAAAATGGACATATAGGCCAAGGTCATCTCATCTACATACTCTTTAGTAGTAAAACCCAAAATGAGAGCAATCATGGTGATGATATCCTTGCCCAGATTAGTAAAGAAGCATGACATGTAAGGAGGGGGGTCTTTTGGCTTGTATTGTTCTTCAATAAAAGTCTGACAGATTTGGGAAATTTCGGAACTAGACAGCTTTGAAGATTTATCAAGTAAATCAGCAATGGAAAGGAGAGTGAGGTCCTGAACAGGCTGTAATTGCAACATCTCATTTATGTATTCGGCTGTAATGGTGAATAGAATTTTCTGGTCCGGGGACATAAAAACTCTCATATTGGGGTCGTAGTTTGCATGGCATTAATGGACAATATCTGGGAAAATATGGACAGTGGGGAATTGATATTTAGGTAGGTTTGATTCCCAAAGACCTATTCTATCAGCATGGTTGAGATAATTGTCCCGGTACTTGCAGTGTAACTTCAAGGGGGTTTCATCAAAAGTGAGGTCTTTTATTTGAAAATCTCTGTCAGCCAAGGGGAGGTGGTCAAAATCCCTATGGGGAGTAGTGAGTGGCTAACATTTAGGGTGATAGGAGCTTCCATCCTTGGTTCTTGTGTTTTCAAGGACACTGGGAGGGAAATTCAAGGACCTTATGGAGAACCAGGTTTGTTCTATGGAGTATTCAGAATATTGGACTGCTTAAATTCTGATAAAAACACTCAGTTTCTAAGAAATTTAGTCATGGTTTGATATAAACATAGGATTTTCAATAGAAGTGGGTAAATACCTGGTTATGGTGGTATAGAAAATGGAATGGCATTGGTGTGAAATTTGGAGGGAGTGTGCTGGTCCACAGTGGCGACTAGGAGTTCAGCGGCTTCTTGGAGTTGATGGTTTGAACGCAGGGAGCATGAACGTGCTTCTGCATGCATGGAGAACAGGAGGTTCTATTGTTTCGGTAAAACAAAAATAATGAGTATTTTTGTTTTATTTACAGAAGTCAAAATGTTTGGCGGGTATGTTGAAAGGGACAGATGGCGCCAGTTAATGGATGGGACACTTTGTCATTTAGTGATGGCGGTAAGTGGAAGCAATAATGGTTTTCATCGTGCAGCTTTTGGGCACTAGGCGATATTGGGGGGAGGCCGCTCGATGCCATTCAACAAGTGCCACGTAGTGGCAGGGTGAACAGTGAAACTTCTTACATCAAGCGGGTAAAGGTCAGCCTTCGGAGGCTGCCCAATATGAGCGTCAGTGGTCAGATCTAAAGGGGTCATATCGCATGGTGATTGTGGGTGTGATTTGATCAAAGGTTTAATGGAGGGGCCCGACGGGGTTTTAATGAGTGGAAAGTTTAATTAAATGCGAATTAAGGAGGCTTAATTACGTCGAGGACGATTTGATTGGCAGGGACAGATTATTAATTAACCACAGATTAATTAATTAATTTTTTTTATTCGGAGGAGGGTTTTGGTTATTAATTAGCCGTTGATCGACCAATTAACCCATTGATTATTCATTAATAAAATTTATGTTTCAAACTCTGGGGTGAGATATTAATATAAGGGTTTTATTAAAATATACTAGAAAGGGGGTTTTCTTTTCGGGAGTTAATATATAAGTAAAATCAGATGTTAATATGAGATGAAAATAAAGTGCGATAAGTATAATGCTTTTAACATTATTTGTTTTTCATATTAAAACATTATAACTTAGGCTAAAGTGTTTTTGTGGGGTAACCACTTTTCCTTACCAAATAGTGAATTTGCTTAGGAAAAAGGGGTTTTTAGATAAAGTGAATAAGTGATGAAGGGGTGAATGTTGATGAGGGGTTTTTAGCACCTTTGACCTTATTAGTCATTGGGTCGAGGATCCAGTCCCTTCAGAAGTCAGAGAAATGCTTTGAGCCCCTTTAACTTAAGGTTTTTGGTGCCATTACTTGTGGGAAATTATTTACAATGAGGGGTAAAAATGAATGAGGAAATTAATAATATCACCTTGTAAATGTGTCTTTGTCATCCATGCTTTGCCAAAGTAATGTGATGGTGAAAGAAAATCATTTGAGCTTTTAACTTAATCATTCATCATATATAATTCCACAACCAATCATATACTTACCGATCTACTCATCCTACCATTTTTTCTACTCTTTATTAGGGTGCACTTAAACTGGCAAACCCTTATGAAACTTTTTATTTTCTTTTACAATGGGAATCTATCTAAGTCTACCCTTATTACATCCAAGGGCTCAGATTAAACTGTTGAGCTCCTTTATTTAGTCTACCTATCTACATTATATGCCAAGATTAAACGTTTGGTCAGATTTTATTCTCTATCTCTAAGCATGAAATTCAAATCATGGAATAACCAAAATTAAACTATTTGGTTACCATGGATTGTGGCATAACAACAAGTTGCACATAATCATTTATTCAAACAGTGAAATAGTAGTGGCATTTTGACTTGCACATTTTCATGGTCTTTTCATTTTTCTTTAGGGTTCATTTTCTTTCATTTTTTGACCTTTTCTTTATTCTTTTTGTCCTTTGATTTTTCTTTCAGGACATACCCTCTTTACATTTTTTTTATTTTTTTGATTTTTTACAAATATGGAAAACATTTGCAGAAAGCAAAGGTATGTACATATTTCAGAGATAAACTAAGTCAATTATAAATTATGACACCTTTCGGTATAGGAACATAACAGAGCCCAGGTGGTGATGCTATCCCAAGGTAGAACCATTGTGATGTAGGTAAATTCTCGATGCTGACAAAGACAATTCCTCTAGCCTGAAAGAGTTGGTCTAACCACAAACAAACAATCTTCGGAAAACATCGTTAGGCTAGAATCAAATAAGAGGGCCTACCTCTTAGAACACTATTCTGCTTGATAATGATCCTGCTTCCTTACTCCAGCTACTTTTCGTTTCCTTCCTTCGAATACCTGAAATAAGAAAACAAACAACAACAACAAAACGCGATAGCATAAAAATTACATTCAACCTACTTAAAAGGTCTAGGAATCTTAATCCATCAAATGTGATATAACACTTAATGTAGGAAATAAGTCAATAGTTGTATTCATATAAGTTCAGAAAGAGATTACAACCAATGCCTTGACGTTGCGGGTCTCCTCCAACGTATCCGGGTCCCCACACCTCCGCTAGCATCTCATGGATAGCCCCAAAAATTGAAGTTTTAAGGCTTCTTCCCTTTAGTTCCAAACCAAACTAAACACAATATTCTCCCTCCATAGACATAAATTAGAAGGCTACAAGCTATGATATCTTGCTGGTTATTCAAGCTCCAAAAAGACTAAGACTAGTTTAGCTTGGAAAAGGATGAGTTTATATATCTTGGATGGAGGGGAGATGGTTCCTCTTATCATGGGAGAGGCCTTATCTCTTGGGTTGTTTCTATCCTAATAGGGGAAAGGAGCCCAAACTAACTTCCTTGGCTCCATCCATCCCAACCTTTTACCAGACTTTCGTTACGAAACTTCTAGACCTGGAAGCTTCGACTCCATATTTAAAAAACTTGCCAAAAGAGGATCAGTGTGACTGAGAAAAGGCTCATTTGTGCTATACGGTGCTAGTTTTGGTTTCAAACTCTACAAATTAGCACGAGGAGGGAATGGGTTATTAGTGACGGTCGTGTAAACTAGGGTAAAAGGAAGATTCTTGGGAAATGATACAAAAGGGAATTGTTTTGCTCATGAAGAGGGACATAATATGAGTCTCTTCATGATGGGACAATATGTAAGGTTCACTATAGAGGTCCTCCAGGATCATGGAACAGGAAGCATAGGGACAGTGACAAAATGTTATGTAACAGATGCCCCCGTAAAGCGTGAAGGCCGAACTAGAGTGAGGGGTGAAATGCTTTACAAGTAGATGTGGGAAACCAGAGTCCGTCGTTGGAAAACCTGCAAGAAAGCATAGATACATATACATTACTGAAAACTCTGACAAATGATACATGAATCGTGGTATGGACGCAACCATCTAGAGAAATATCATGTAAACGGATCCAAGGCATGGGCGCAACCATCTAGTAAGGAAGATCATATCGAAACCAAGGTATGCTCGCAGCCACCCAATAATGACAAGGATCACATATGACAACTCATGGTATAGTCGCAACCATCCATCTGAAAGAGACATGTATATCAGCATGACCATGTCACATTGCCTTGCAACCTAGACTTTTGTGACCTGAGCCCAGGGTCTTGCACTCGAACACGACCTGATCAAAGTACAAGTTGTAATATGTGAATAGATGGGTTGAAGTTGAACATGCTAGAAAGTTGCTTGATTACCAGTTAATGATGTGAACCATTAACAAGCGCAAGAGAAAACACCAATAATGACAATGGCTCTCAAGGTACTAGCAGCACAATCCATGGAATGTGAATAAAGGAACTGAAGTCGAAAACATGATATCACCCGATCAAAAGCCAATGATGTGAAATTGTCGTTGAGTGCAAAGAACTTTCCATTAGGGCATGCAAGCTCTAAGGTATTGGAAGGAGTTTCTCGGCCAGCTTCCTGGATAATGAGCTGAAGTCGACAAGAAGCGACCATGTCAAAGGAGGGCCATGATGTATCCCACATCATTGACACTAGACAAAGGGATGCAATGATTATGGATGATACAGAGGATCAGGAATGAGTGTACCTGCAGAAGGGCAATTGTTTGAACATGTCGGTGACACGACTCTGGAGTTTGGCAGCTTTTGGATCCATAGGGTCGGTGATCATGATGACATGGTAGAGATCAAATGGAAGGAAAAAATGAACGACCCAACCTAGGAAGGTCAATGATGAAATAAGGATATCCCAACTCGACATGAAGCAGAAAGTGTCATATTCAAGAGTGAGCTACCGACATAATTGATAGAATTTTCCATTTTCCCCCACCATTTCTAGCAGGTACGCCAATTTTTTTTAATCGCAAGCTTGAAGGGTATAGCATGTGCTTGCACTGTAAGTCCATCCTTCGGATGAATCTGACCTAGAAAGATTAATGAGCCTTAGGAAGAAGAAGCTCATGTTTGTCATGGTGATAAATTCGATGTCTTTTAATGTTTTAACGAGTCTGACAAAGTTGTAACTCAGTATCCTTTTCATGTTTAGAGAGTTTGAAAAAACACGCAAAATAAAACTCCAAAGGTCCTTTTTCATACATTTCTATCTCTGGAGCCTGAAAAGGTAGAAATGATACTTGAGAGAACCGCTTGACCATTTCAGGCAAGGAGTTCCTTTTTCGTAAATAGTTTATCCCAACCTGAAAAAGGGGTAAACGTATACTGGGTAAA
>APFE030155198.1:130717-145627 GCA_000404065.3 Pinus taeda
CCCCCCCCCCCCCCGTTATTCTCTTTCATGAGTTAAAAAGGGAAAAATACTTAGCGATCTTTTCATTTGAGTTTTATGAGTTGATAAAAGGGCTTAAACGTGACTTCAATACCATCATCAGTAATCTGTCACCTATGACCACACAAGAGGTAAACGTATTATCCAATTTCTGAGGTAAAATAGATGAAAAATGCTTTTAAAACCCTAAAATTTCATGAAAAATGAATAAAAAGAGGAAAACGTAAATAATTTTTTACCATTTTACCTTTTTACCTTGTGTGGAGAAATTTTCACCCATTTGTGCCCTAGATTTTCAGGAGCAGATTGTGGTAGATCCGAGAGGCCATTCGACGATCCGTCAGTTGCAAGTAAGAGCTAAGACCCTTAGCTTCATTTTTATGCTTGTTTTTCATGTTTTTAACCGCTTTTTGGATTTCTAGAGAATATCTTAGCAAAAAGAAATCGCCTTCAATTGGCATGATTTTCGAGCACGAGATCGCGCCGATTGAGGGTTATTAACTCGATCAAGTGCATTGTCGGTGCTACTGTTTTGAAAAAAGTCGTGCTGACGCCAAGAACATAATAAAATTTGATTTCTTACCCATTTTCTCTGCTTGGAATCCAAATTTATTTAGCCAAGGATGAATGTTGACTTAATTCTATGGTTTTTGCAAGGAAAACACAACAAAAAATGGTTGATTGGAGAGAACGTGAGCATGAGGCAATTGATTCACATGCATTGGTAGACCAAAAATTCTAAAATTCCTTGAGGAACTATGGGATCCTCAAATTCTTTCTCACACTAGGTCTTCAGGCTCAACCTGAGTTGCTGCAATTTTTTATCAGTGTCTGGGATGTCAATCGGGAAGTTTTTGTGATCCAAGACCAAGAACTCAAATTTGAAACTTCTGACATCTATTTCATCACTGGAATGTCACGAAGAGGGGAACCAATCAATCTGTATGGGGCCCGACATACTGGAGCAAGTGTGAACATGTTTCTCACAAAACACTGTCCAGAAGCACTGAAATCAAAGAGAGGCAAGATAGAGATCATGACTTTTCGGGACCTTGTGCTGAAAACACTTCTCTTGACCATAAACAGAGTGAATGGGGCTCATGCCCTACATAAGTCCAGTAAATCCAAGTTCTAATATGCTATAGACTGTACAGTGCCAACTATCTTCAACTTGGCAAAAGCCATGAAGGTAAAAATGAAACACTAGTTATCCAAAGCCAAGGCAAGAAACCTAAAGAAGTTCGGATATGGTTCCGTTACAGTGACCTTCTTTTTGGAGCAAATCCCACTATTTCACTTCTGGCTTCCAGAGGTGACCCTGCCATTGCCACGGGACCCATAGATGGCTCGTTGGAGTGAATTGATGCCTAGAATCACTGAGGGCCAGCATATGTCATACAAGTCCGCCTTCTTTCATGACTAAGGAGGCTGCTGATTGTAGTAGAGGATTAGCCCTATAGCGGTACTGACTTCCGTGGTGATCCAGATATGTTGCTCCCAGAGGGAGAATATTATGATGATTGAGGTAAAAACAATTTTAATTTTTGATTTTTATTGTTTTTGAAATATATGCATTTATGACATTTCAATTTTGCAAATGCAGATGTGGGACCAAAGTGACCTACCGGGATGTCTCTGATTGCCAGGCGCGTTGCTCGACAGTTTGATGTCACTTCTTATCAAGAAGGATTCGATAACGAGGAGGAAATCGCGTGGAACCTCGATGGATTGACCAGAGGTATCCCAGAGTATGCCCGGGTGGGTGACATCCCACGTTAGTATTAGAGACACACAGTGGGGGTATCAGATTGGATCTGCCAACTACTGACTCATGTAGTATGAGCATTAACATGTACCATGGGCACCATTCCGAGTATTCTATAGGTTTAGCATTTTACAGTTTTGAGGCATACGAGCCACGGATGTACTTGAACACATATATTATTTTTTGGAGTTTTGATGTATGACACTCAAACATTATTAACATACATATATATAGATATATATATTTTCTGCTTACTATGGTACATTTTTTTTTCACATATCTTGCAAATGTCTATCCAACACATAATTAGCTAATGCATCTGTCAATGTATTCATGTGTCTAGGAATATGATGATATGTAAAGTAATAAAAAAATTTCTCCAATAGGCAAATGCGCAAATACATTCTCAATATCTGAGGGTTTCTAACGGAATATTGTTTGTTGAGTTGAAGAATAACAAGTTGTGAATCAAGGTTGACAACCAATTCCCGAATTTCAAGAGCAATGGCTTCTAACAAAAATTCAATAAATGCGTTGTACTCAGCAATGTTGTTAGTTGTTCAATCTAAAGAAATACTTTGAAGATCAGTCAACTCACCATGGGGGTCATAAAATTCCCATGCCACGGATGATAGATTTTGGGTATTACGACAAGCACCATCAATGAAACCGATGTGAGGAGTCACAAACATCTGCAAATTATGTGAAAAAATAATAAGTAGGAAAGCTGCTTGAAAAATGACACACCAAACCACACTGCAAAAAAAAAAAAAAATAACACACTATTGTACAAAAGTAGCCATGCAAGATGACTCAGGCATAGTACTTTTTGACGGAGTCCATTGCCGAACTCGAGTAATCAATCAACTGTGAGGAAAAATGGAGTTTTATTGTTGAAATGATGAGTAAGCATCAACGCAGCCAAATAATAGTGTAGAACTCATATAAGGTTGTGCCCCCATCCCACCGGGCTAGGGAAGGTTATGAGTCAGAAGATGACAACCCCATTGTGATAATGGGCAATCGGTAAAAACTTTGGGAGGGAGAAAAAACCTGAACCTAAGAGGAGGTAATAGTGCCTCCATTTGAAAGATATTGAAAATATCAAGACAAACGGATATGTTAATAGGTAGTGGAGAAGAGAACTTATCAAGAAAAGTAGACATGACCACCGGGCCAGGCAAGAATGAGGAACGATGATGAGTGTCATTCCAAGGTACTTCCTCCAGAGACATTAATTCCATGATAATATCACCAGAAAGAAAAGTTACGGCTAAGGGATCAGGAGATTCTGAAGAACCAACCCACGGGGATTGATAGTACATGTCAAGAGAGAACCTCGAAACAGAATGATCAGAGGATACCGAAGATGAAGCCAAAACAATGTTGGGTTATGTTATATTCTTTTCATGACTAGCCCACGTAGTTAATCGAGGGATTAGATGGGGGGCAGAGCCACACCCCCCCCCCCCCCTTTCGTTGTGCCAATTATGTAGCCGGGGGGGGGTGTGTCACAGGGGGTTTGAGGGATGCAAGTAACCCCACTCTATGGGGTTTGGGGCAGCGGCCTGGAAAATTGTCGTTTTGGAACCTATGTTAGGTTGGGCAGACCCACCTATGGTTTTGTGCATGATTTTCGCACATGGTTTTGGACGTGATGGTTTTCGGTATGTTAGAGCCTAGATTGACCTCAGGCTGAAGGGAGGCAATCCTAGGATAACCACAAACCACGCTTAACCTGGTAGCTAGTCCTACCAGGTCAGGAGAGGGCTCACTCCTTGTGAATCTCAGTCAAGATGACTGGATCAGATATGGATTTTAGGCTAGGTATAGTATCTCAGAGGATTTCATTGGATTTGTTTTGGGTCGAAACAACAAGAGAAAGGATGATTTGGACTATGGAATCGATGTCAGTTTCTGCCGGCAAACCTGGGGCAAAATAAGTGCCATGTTCAGCTAAGTGAAGATTGTAAATGTGAGAAGTATAGGGGAGAAAGCCTGCTGCCTTGCAGGCATTGGAAAAAGGATGAATCTGCAACAACAACTTTAGATGAAAGAGAATCACGAGGTTGCTCAACATAGCATCTAGCCAAGGGTGAATTCTGCTAAGACAACCATTACAACTAACAGCAAAATCATCATGAAAGGAGCATCATTACAGATTAATTCCTAACATATCACTTAGATAATGTTGTAACAAGGTAGAAAAAACATAATGTGTAAATGAATTATAGGAAAAACATACTAAACATCAGCACTGTGATGAATCCCAGATCCAAAGGGAAAAAGACTACTTTATTAAAATGATATTCAGGAAATTTTTTACACAAAGCCAAGACAACCCCTCTGCTACCAAAATCGAACCTCTACCCTATGAAATTCATAAAATTTATACTTACAGCTCATCCCTATAGTAAGGAAATTGAGCTCAACCATCTTCTTCAAAATATAATCCGTTACATTAAACTTGGACCAAATTTTTGAAAATATGTGTTGAAGATGAACTCGTATCTCCTAAACCATAGCACCTATTAAAAAACCGAAAGACATTTTTGTAGATAAAGTCATGCTGGAGAGAAACTTCTCTCAAATTTTGGAAATTCATTTCCAGTTGCTCGGAATCTGTGCCAAAAAATCATCTCTAAAACAGAAAATCATTAAAAATTTAAATATATGAAAATGAGTTGTAAATATCTAGTCACATATCCAAATTCACGACACCTGTGAATAAAATGAAAGAGGTTTTTGTTATATGGATCGTGGTTTAAAAAAATGTCCTTTAGTTGTTCAAAATTACTTTCCTCCTGTTGTAAAATGGCACCGCACTAAAATGACTAAAACAATAAAATAAATGAAAATTTTGCTTTGTTTTAATGTAGGCTCCAAATATCACTGCATATCTCCCACATAGTAATGCCTGTGCATAAACTGAAGGAGGTTTTTGTTACTTGGTATGTGATAGAAACAAACCTTTTTCACTTTTGTAAAATTCCTATCCAAACTGATTTTGTTGTAAACTTGTCCCTGTGTGCAGCAACTGACCTCAAAACATGCATAACCAAGAATCAATCATTCATTTTGATCATATCTTCTAATCTGGGAGCTGGTTACAGGAGTGTGATATACCGTTGGAAATATTTTTCCAAGATTCTTCTGATGGAGACACTTGTGACATGTTTTGTGCTGAATATCATGTGCAAAACATCTGACCAAACCAAACCTAGTAAGAGCTCATCTTGATCCCTGGTGACAGGCTGCGAAGACTGGAACTAACATCGGCCTTATTGGGGACGATAGCTTCTTGGAGGTGTCAAGAAAAACCTATACTAAGTGCCTGATCCATTGGGAAATACGACCAAATAGCTACAAACCAAAAACAACTCATACCAATCCAAAAACATATACATACTGCAACCTGTACATAAACAAATACCGAAAACTGAAATGTTGCCTCAGGCAGCTTATTTATGTACAAATCTAACCTAATTTGCTAAAAAATTGATAGATCAAGTAACTCTGTAATGCCAGATCAACCAATCAAGTAACTTTGACAAGGATGCTACTTGAAAGTGTTTCAAATAGGACATAAATGTAAATGCTGACAACCATCCATGCACAAATTGAATTTGGCTATGTGAAAGACAATCTGACTTATCATTCAAGCTAAAAATATACTCCATATATGTGACAATAGGATCAAAGAAACCAGACTCTTTTTTCTTCCCTAACTCCTCAACACAAACCTCCAATTGCAAACTGTCAATGCAAACATCCACAGGCAGCTCTATTGTTTCTTGTTTTGAAGGAGGGAGAGTTTCCAAGAAACTTTTTGGGATCTCGAAATTCATATGATTGGATCTGATCATTTAAATATTGAATCTCCTTTTCAAAATTTTCAACAATTAACTCAAAGAAACTAGTTTTAGCTTTAGGAGGAAACTTCGGAGATCTGAAAAATTGAAGCACGGTAATGAAAAATACTTCATCAATTTCAATATCCACTAACTGATCTCTAACTTCTTTTAAAACTTCACAAAACACAGGTTTTTCCACATACCCTACCATTTTATTTTAGTGCATGAATAGATCATTTAGCACTGGAATCTCTGGATTGAGTTGGAATCTCCAGGTGAATGTTTCAGCCTTCATATGTGTCTGACTACTATCCAACATCAACAACTAGATCTGCAACTTGAACGATCTCTCTTGGAGAAGATCTATCACCTCTTCCCTAGTATGGTCGCCACTATGTTAGAGCCTAGATCGACCTCAGGCTGAAGGGAGGAAATCTTAGGATAACCACAAACCACGCTTACCTGGTAGCTAGCCATACCAGGTCTGGAGAGGGCTTTGTCCTTGTCAATCTCAGTTGAGATGACTGAAATAAAAATAGATTTTAGGCTAGGTATAGTAGCTCTAGGGTTTTTTGTTTGATTTTGAAGGTTTGGTTGTTGGATCAAATGGAGTAGACAACTTAGGTCCGAGAAATCAAATCAGGGATGCAGACATGTTCTGTGGGGTGAGATAGATAAGTGTTTATGCACTAGTAATCGAGTGAGATGGTTGGTTTAAGATTGCTGAGGGGCTAATGAGGGCATTTGGAGACATGAATCCTCTTCAAACTACTGAAAATATTAAAAACTAAATGCATTCCCAAGGCAAAGCACTATTATCAATGTATTTTGCCTATTTCTCTTGATTCATTTAATTTAGAAGAATGGAAAAGGTTTTGAAACATATAACACATAAGAATAACTCATTACAGAAGAAGAAACAATACAAAAACACAATATCACAACAATCCCACAAAAATAGCTGCAAAACCCGGTGCGCTGATTTCGACTGTTTCAAAGGAAGAGGCAGCGACTTTATTTTTAGCAATGGGGACTCAATTTTATTAGTAAGATTCATCCAACATCTTCGGCTCAGCACAAGTGGATCCTAACAACAACGGATTGTTTTACCAAGTGGATTGAAGCAATCCCGACCAGATAGGCAATAGACACAGTAATCATTCAATTTCTAGAATCAAATATTTTATCTTGTTTTGGTTGTCCTAGTAAAATCATAATAGATAATGCAGCTGCGTTCAAATCCAAGAAGATGATCGATTTTTTTAGAAAATATAAGATTACCTTGGGTCATTCCATAGCATATTACCCGCAAGGTAATGGTCTGGCTGAATCATCTAATAAATCATTGGTGAATATCATAAAGAAGCTGCTGGAAACAAATAAGAAAGGCTGACATAAGAAGTTAGTTAATGCCTTGTGGGCAGACAGAGTAAGCCAGAAGAAATCTATAGGTATGTCTCCATTTGAAATTGTATATGGCATTGATACAGTCTTTCCAACATCCCTGGCAGTCCCGGTTGTGAAACTTTTGCAGGCAGCTGGTAGTGAGGAAGATGATTTTTAGCAAAGAATAAATCAGATGATACATTTAAAGCAGACAAGGGAGGAAGTCTTCCAAAATACTTTCAGATTGCAAGAGAAGATCAAAAATATATATGATTGGAAAACTAAAGCAGATAAATTCCAGCTTGATGATGTGGTGTTACGGTGGGATGCGAGGAATGAAGATAAAGGTAAGCATGGCAAGTTTGAAAACTTATGGAAGGGACCTTATAGGATTGTTGCATATAGAGGGAAAAATGAATTCCTGCTCAAAGAGATGGACGGACAAGATTTTTCAGGAGGACCAGTCAATGGTAGGCTCCTAAAGCGCTACTTCCTCTAGGGTAATTTCTAAAATCATGAGGCAATCATTGTATATATCATTTTCTTTTCACTGCAAGTTTTCAAAAGATGCAATTCATTTCAGCTTGGGGCCCGAGGTGAAGGCTATAAAGTTGAGAGTTTTGTATCAGTTTTATTTTTGTATTAGTTTGTTAGTGTCAGTTTGTCAATTTGAATCTTGAGTCAGTTAGAGTCTTGAGTCGGTTTGAGTCATGAGTCAATCTCATAGTATTGACTAGTTTGAGTCATCAGTTTCAGTTTTTGAAATGTATTGACTGTATTGCCCAATGGAAGAGGCACAAGTCTACTTTTTCTAGAGATCTATAGTTCTTGCAACTCCAAGGAGCTACCATCCCTATTGGAGCCGATGTTAGTCTCAGTGCTTTCACACTGCCATCACTGATCAAAATTTATCTTTTGCATTTCATATTGGGTGTCCCATTCTGATGAGCTGCACTTCATTAGTTCATGGATCAATTGATGGTAGGGTTTCATTTCACTTGTCCCTCATGCTATATACCTAATTGCCTATTTCACGTATTTTTTCAGTCATTTATAGTCATTTTCGTTCACTTCATTTATAAAAATCAGTCTCAGACTTTAGTTTCACTAGGTCTTAAGGTTTTTCACCTTGGTCATTCAAAAGAGTAATAAATGTCAGCAGAGACATGAGGGGATAAATAAAGTTCAACAAATCATAAATTTCCTTTTTGTAAGCTAAATAAAGCTCTTTAACCTCAAAACTTGTTTTTGAGGTAAAACAGAGCATTTGCATTTTTATTGTTTGATTTCCATGTAATTTTATGGTTCCTATGTGTAATAAGTACTATTCAGCTGCTCCTGGTCATCTTGCCAACTCCTGCCACTGCAAAAGCAAAACATCAAAGCATCATTTCATCAAATTTCCTGGGAAACGGGTCAAACTTCAAACATAAAAACAGAGCATTTGAAAAAGTCATGTAAACTTTATAAAAGTGCATTTTGAAAAGACAAAAATTAAAGTGAGAAGGTATATAAGTTTTTTTCATTATTATGTGTCAATTCACTTCAAAAATTTGAAGTGTGGAGCAAAAAACGTGATTTGGAGTAGTCATTGGGAAAAAGAGAGAAAATCTAACATTTTGTGAGATTTGGTGGCGCTGCGCATCAGACAGCTGGTGCTGCGCATTGGGCTGGCGCTGCACATCAGAGGAGTTTTGCCAGTGTAATTTTACACTGGCACTGCGCACCTGTTAGGTGGCATTAGGAACTTGTCTACAAAGCTTCAAAACGGTTCAAATCAACCTAATTCACTTCAAATCCCTCAATGGCCCTCTGATCAAGTAATTGAAGCTCCCTTCCTAGCTAAAAAAGGGTTTCTCATTAATTATGGTGATTGTTATCTCTCAAGAAGCTAAACCCTAGTTATCCTCTACACTCTCTCATACATTTGCAAAGGGTATTTGTTTTCCATTGTGATTTGCAAAAGGTTTTTTTTTTCGCTGTTTTGATTCCCTAATCCATTTTCTCTAAACCTTAATCCTCCATATATGAACTCCTCTACACACTATTTTCACAAACCCTAGACCCTACATACAAAACCCTTCAAACCCTAATCCCATTCATCTCTTCATTCATCTCACCTATTTCCTTTTTTTTGAAAAATCTCTTCATACTCATTTTCATTCACCCCATTCCTTTATTCACCATTAGTATGCACAGTCATCAAAACCAATGGAGAGGGATAATGATTATGACATGGATGAAGATACCCTTAGTGACAGTTCTAGGGAAAGGAATTTACAGCAGAGGAAGCCTCACAAAGGGGGTAAGATAATCAGCGAGGATCCCATTAGTATGAAGGAATTACTTGCTTATCCACTTGCCATCTCATGCTTTAAACATCAGTCATGTTTTGAGTTTTGTTAAATGGTAGAGAGGGTTAAGTTCCATCATGTATTAGCAAGGTTGTTTGTAACAAATCTGGACAACAATGTAGTAAATCTTGCTGGAGTCACATTTACTTTGTCACCTAATATTATCTCAGAGGCTACAGAAATTCCAGATGTAGGTGAGAAATGGAACAAAAGACAAAATATTGACCAGGAGTACTATGAGCCTTATATTAAGGCTAAATACCATAGCAAAATCAACAGAGTGTTTCCTTTCAAATTCTTGGAGGATAGGTTTGCTTCACTAATGAAGGTCATCATCAAGTATTTTACTTGTGAGGGTAGGTTCTCCAGATTGTATGCCTATCATATTAGATTGCTGATGCACTTTACCAGGGTGAGAATGACGAATATCCCCTACTTCATATGCAAAAACATGGAGAAGATGGCACTTTTTGCAAAGAAGAAACCCTACACATAGCAGCTCAATAGTATTTATCATTTCTCTTTAATTAAAATTGTTGTTTTACATTAGCTGAATCAGTTGGGAATGCCATGGGAAACCTTCATTTCTCATGAGGTGTTCAAAGGCCCTCAAATATTTCCATTAGTGCATCAGGAGGAAGGTGGACCTTCAGGACAACAAAAGGTTCAAGAAACTGAAACTGTGGGGGTAGTTGTGTTTGTCACTTATGAGAGAGGCACTAGAATTCTCTTTGCAGCTACCAAGCAAGTATTAGCTCTACAAGGAGTGGAAGGGGTCTCGCCTTCATCTACAAACCACAGGAAAATGCTATCTCCAACTAGAGTGGAAGGGGCTTTGCCTTATTCTCTAGCTAAACAGGTACAGGTTGGGCAGCAACAAAAGGGCAGAGGTAAAAGAAAGAAAAATATGCATGAGGATGATCCTAGTGATGGACAAGAGAGAGACTTTGTCCTTGTTGACCATGAGGAGACACAAGGAGTGAATGTCATGGACTTAGGTGCTCAAAATCCAAGGAGTGTCAAAGATTTGATCATCAAGGAGAAAAAGGCTGACATTCAAGTGCTATCAATCAATTTGGAAAGAGAAAAATGGATCATTAATTGCCTTGAGTAGGAAAATAAACAATTAACTGACAAAGAAGTTATCATGGAATTGCAAATGCTTAGAGAAGAGAGGCAAGAAGCAAAGAAAGCAAAGGTCAAGATGACCTCCATTGAGCAATAAATTGAGAATGACCGAGAAACTTGGTTAGAGAGGGTGAAAATTAACCTTGAGAAGCTACTTGAGAAGGCCAATAAAGAAAAGAAAATTCTTCGCCACATGGCTTATCATTATTTGACCCGGAATAGGGTATGCGACATGAGGATTAAGCAGCTTAAGGCAAGATTAAGGAGGGCCTTAAAAAGAAAAAAGGAGGAGGATAAGCTTAATATCTTGGTTGATGTTACATTAGCCCAACAAAGTAACCAATGAAGCACCTTTGAGACAAAACTGGGAAATTTTTGAAGAAATTTTTTCAATTTCAATTTTTTGAATCTTTGCAACACAGGAAATTGTGGTATATGCGTAGTGCCACTGGCGCAACGCTTTTGATTGGTGCATCCTTAAGAGGAATGGCTTATAGATGTGGATTCAGCATCAAGAGGACATTAATCCCTGAAAGTTTCATCTCATTTGGAGAAAAACTAGGTCATCTAAAGGGCAAAAAACACTCAAAAATTGCACTTTCTGCCACTTTTTGCACCCACAGGAAGCAGTCTTGGGCAAATTCATTTTTGAACGGGCAAATGACCTCCAAATTAGGAAATTCAAGATGTTTCAAAAACCATACAGATAGAGTTTTCCAACAAGCTATCTTGGTCTGATTTGGTGGAGTATAAGACCTTGAAAAGCAGGCTAGAAGTAGCGTTGTGCATACAGGAGATGGCACTGCGCATATAGCTCATTTTGCCAATTTTGCCGAAAACTCCGAAATTTTTCCTAGTTTGGCTGCCAGTTGACTTTTTATCTCATCCTTGGTGAATTTATGATTGTAAATTATGTAATGCAATGTAAATATGAATGTAAAATGACTTGAGGGGGTAGACACATCAGTTAAAAGTGGTTTGGAAGTGAATGTATCAATTTCCTTGGTTTTAGAAGCAAGTTGTTCCACTGCCTATTTTCTTGTTCCTAGTTTAGATGTGGTTGAAACAACTCCCGATCTCTTGGATTCGACCCTTGATGGCTAGCTTAGGTGGTTTTCTTGCCTATATTATGTACTTTCTTAGTCATTTGTAAAGGTTGGACTCTTTTGGAAGTGGTGAACACATTGTATACTTGTATAAGCAGATTGGCAAGGAATAAAACCAGGTTTTGCAGCTATTTTTTTGGGATTCTTGTGATATTGTGTTTTTGTATTGTTTCTTCTTCTGTAATGAGTTATTCCTATGTGTTATATGTTTCAAAACCTTTTCCATTCTTCTAAACTAAATGAACCAAGAGAAATAGGCATTGATAATAGTGCTTTGCCTTGGGAATGCATTTAGTTTTTAATGTTTTCAGCAGTTTGAAGATGATTCATGGTCTCCACATGCCCTCCTCAACCCCTCAACAATCTTAAACCAACCATCTCACTCAATTACTAGTGCATAAACACTTATCTATCTCGCCCCACAGAACATGTCTGCATCCCTGATTTAGTTTCCTGGACCTAAGTTGCCTGCTCCATTTGATCCAACAACCAAACCTTCAAAATAAAACAAAAAACCCTAGAGCTACTATACCTAGCCTAAAATCTATTCTTATTTCAGTCATCGTAATTGAGATTGACAAGGAGAGAACCCTCTCCCGACCTGGTAGGGCTAGCTGTCAGGTTAAGCATGGTTTGTGGTTATCCTAAGATTGCCTCCCTTTAGCCTGAGGTCGATCTAGGCTCTAACACAGTCCATGGTATTGGATGCTTCGGCATGTATAAATATGTATTATAACATTGAAAGGAATACAGTGAAAAATCAAGTTGGTAGTCCCGGTTTTGGGATATAGGGGAAAATCTTTGTGTATATGTGTTTTATGTGTTATGCTCTCTCATTGTTTATTTTCTGTGTTCCAGAATTCGTATGCAGATAATTTCTGTATCGAGTTAAAACCTACATTTGGTATCAGAGATTTTTTGGCTTCAAGGGGATGCCTTTGTTGTTGAGGGGTTTCGCTCAAGCCTATGGTAGACCCTGTTTAGTGGGAGATCTACGAGATTGATTCTGGTGGTGAAAGAAGATGGCAAGCAATGGAAAGATAGAGATTGAGAAATGTAATGGTCAGAGTTTTGAGTTGTGGAAACTCAAGACGGAGGATCTGTTGGTGGATAAAGATCAGTGGATCGTGGTAGATCCGGGTACTAAAACAACGAGAGTGTCCAATGAAGAATGGAAGAAGTTGGATCGGAAGGCAAAGAGCACAATATGATTGTGTGTCTCAGATTCAATATTGTTGAATGTATCAGGGGAAGCTACGGCGAAGGCCTTGTGGGACGAGTTAGGGATTTTGTACCAATCTAAGTCTCTAGTGAATAAATTGTTCCTATGGAAAAAGTTGTATAACCTGAGGATGAAAGATGGAGACTCGGTGACAGAGCACATGAACGCATTTAATACTGTGGTAAGTCAGTTAGCATCTGTTGATATTAAAATTTCAAATGAAGATAAGTGCATCAGTGTGTTGTGTTCTCTACCAGATTCGTTGGATAGTCTAGTTATTTCAATAGGTAGCAATGCAACTGCCTTGCAATTTGATGAAATAGTCTCATCCGTGCTGATGGAGGAGATGAGATGCAAAAATATGGAGAGTTAGAATGGAGATGCCTTGTCTGTACGAGGACGGCCCCAGAACAAAAACAAAAATAAGTCATCGAGTGGGAGATCTAAATCTCGAGGAAAACCTGTAAAAGTGGTGCGCTGGAAATGCGAAAAGGAAGGGAACTACAAAAGGGACTGTAAATCTAAAGCTCCTAATAAAGGAAAGGGATCTAATGATGCTCCTTCTGCAGAGGCAAAAACCACCTCAGATGGAGGTGGGGATGTGCACTTGGCTTCTTCAAGTACACATGTAGATCATGAGGCATGGTTGATTGACTGAGGTGCATCCTTTCACTTCACTCTCCACAGAGAGTGGTTCTGCGAGTATGAGAAATACGATGGTGATGATGTCTTCTTAGGGAATGATAGGAAGGCTAGAATCGTTGGTCGCGGAAAAGTAAAGTTGAAGTTGCAAGGTGGAAGGGTTAGAACACTTTCGAGTGTTCTGCATATTCCGGCGTTGGCCAGAATCTGATTTCTGTAAGCAAGTTGGATGATGTAGGTGTGAAAACAGTGTTCGAGAAGGATACCTACAAGATGGTTTAGGGAGCACTGGTATTGATGCGGGGAGTTCGGATTGGAACTCTGTACAAGCTGCAAGGTAGCATGGTTGTTGATGGGTGCAACAGTTTTGTGGTTACTAAAAGTGGAGTAGAAGATCTAGCGGTCTCTGGAGAGAAGACCATGATGTGGCATCAAAGGCTTGGACATATTGGAGAGAAGGGCCTTCTAATACTTCATGGTAAAGGTATGGTAGAAGGTATGAGTAATATCCCTCTGGATTTTGATTTCTATGAAAATCGTGTACATGGGGAGCAGAATCAGATGAGTTTTCCCTCTGGTGGTAAGAGGGCGAAACATATATTAGATCTTGTACATAGTGATGTGTTTGTACCTGTGAAGGTTCCATCTGGGTAAGTCTGTGTACTATGTATCATTTATAGATGACTTCTCAAGTAATACATGGATATATTTCCTTAGGAAGAAATCTGAAGTCTTTGACAGGTTTAAAGAATTCAAGGCTATGGTGGAAAACCAAACAGAGAAGAAGATAAAGCTGCTGAGGACAGATAATGGTGGAGAGTTTTGCAGTAAGGAATTTGAAGAATTTTGTAAGAAGTGTGGTATAGCACAGCAGAAGACTACTCCATATACACCTCAGCAAAATGGAGTTGCAGAAAGAATGAACAAGATATTGATGGAAAAGGCAAGAAGCATGCTCAGTGGTGCCGAGTTAGGACACAAATTCTGGGCAAAGGCGATGGAGACAACATGTTACCTGGTCAACAAATCACCTTCATCAGCATTGGAGGATGAAACTCCACAAGAGGTATGGACTGGTAAGAAACCCTCCCTTTCAGATCTGAGGGTATTTGGATGTGATGCATATGCACATGTTCCAAAGGAGAAATGAACCAAGTTGGATAGTAAATCTGAAAAGTGCATATTTATTGGGTATAAGAATGGTTTAAAGGGTTATAAGCTTTGGAGCCCAGTAACAAGGAAGGTTGTGTATAGCCGAGATGTGGTGTTCACAAAGGTGAAAGATGTTATTAAACATGAATTCCAACCAAAGTAACCCGAGAAGATAGAGTTTCAGCTAAAGGAGGAAGAATCAGACTCTACAACAGAGGAGGAATCAGAAGATGAAGAGCTACAAAATCTGGGTGTGAGAAGATCAATTCGAGAAAGAAGGTAG
>APFE030155198.1:150684-175356 GCA_000404065.3 Pinus taeda
CTTCTCTAATGAATCAAGTTCCCAAAGGCGAACATCATGTTGGATATTATCCTTTAAAGTCCCTATGAACACATCAATCCTATGCTCCTCTGGAATATTTTTTACCCGTATGTTCAATTTTTGGAACTCCTCAATGTGCTCCATTATTGAACCCTTTTGTTTGAGACTTATCAATTGGCTAAAAAAAGTGTTGCTTTTTGTATCCTCATAATGTGCTATCAATTCTTCCGTAAAAATTGCCAAAGTGATAAATTGTTTATGAGAGCAAAGCCATTGATACCATACAAACTGATTTGGTTCCAAATATAAAGTTGCCATACGTACCTTTTGTGTGTTTTGCACATTATTGAGATCGAAAAATTGCTCCATTGGTAATATCCATGTCGCGGGATCCTTGCCATCAAACTTCCTCATATCGATTTTTGGAATACGGTGGGTCTTAGATCCAACATTAGAGTCTATGGAATCATGATTAACATTTCTTTTGTTCTCATCATGAGTTTCCTTTACTACCCTTTCACCCTTAGTGACCCTTTCTTGTAGCAACTTATTCATATTTATCTTCAATTCTTCCATGTATGTCTTCAAATCTATCTTCAAATCATCCATCTTAGCTTCCACATCATTCATCTTAGCTTCTACACCTTCCTTTAAACAATCTATCTTAGATTTTGTTCCTTTTTGTGCAAGTGAAACTTGTTGCACTTGGTCTTGTAATTTTGATATATCATGTTGCATTTCTTCCTCTTCTTCATGAGTCATGCTAGAGCTTTCAGGTCGCCTACTAAGTGTTTCTATTTTCTTTCTTCGGGGCATCAATTACTAATAATAATGCTTCATTATGCCCTTTGAATTCCTTCAAAATAAGTTTTCAAACCAAGCTTAAGAAAACATTTAAAAAAAATACACACCTTTTTTCACTTTGTAGGAGCTCGATATTGCCTCCGATGTATCTCTATAACTTCGAATCATCCAGTTCTAAAATTACGACTTGCAGTAGCCCTCTGTGTCCTCTTTCCAATGCCACCAGTCTGATCGGAATTGGATTCGCCAATGAAGAGATATGCCAAATATCCCACAGTGACCTGTTTATGGACTAATTCAGTAGAGAAAAATTGTACGACTTGCCACGTGTCCCTGTCTTGACCTTTGAAACTAAAAAATATATACAAGAAACTACAGTCCGTCCTCTTTCTGTACCTTCTTACGAAATTTGAATCTGATGCTCAGAGAGAATATTATGATAATTTTCCCTAGGTCACCGGTTTTGAATGTAATTCAAGATTCTCGAAAAGGACCAACTTCCCCAGTTCCTATCTCTCAAAATATAGCGCGAAAATATCTGAAATTTAGACCTGAGATTGAGTGAGATGTCTTATCAAATGGGTTTCATTTCTAGATTCGGAAAAGTCACAGAAAAAATGTTATAGTGAAAATTCCACGATGACCTGTTTGGAGCAGCAAAACCCTAGAATCCAAAGCTCTGATACCAAATGTTATGAAACTAGCTAAAGAAAAGATAGAAAAGATAGATCAATTCCTCAGAATTCAGCCTCTTCGAGGGGGAAACATCCTTTACATTACATAAATGAACAATTCTTGGATGATTCAAATGATAAATCCTCCTTTCCATATATAGGAGCCTAAGGAGTCACATTATAACCCAACCGACCTAACAATAATAATATAAAACCACAAAAATAACAATAGAGGGATTATATGGGGCATAGTAATAACAATATGGGGCCAATAGGGGTACAAAAATATTAATAATGGGTACAACTACAATAGTAATGGGGTAATCACTAGTATTATAGGGACCCAACAGGTACCGTTGCACTATTAGGTCAATAATTCATTCAATCTGACTACTAGAGCACCTCTACCCAACAGGTTCATATATCGTCGCTCCATTGTGGAAAATGCCAAGTACAAGTAGTGAAAAGATCAACATCGGGTGCCACACAAGTTTCAGGTAGGCGATAAAGTTTAGTTGCATCTGCAGAAAGAGAACTTTACAAGAGCCCATCAGAAGCTTAGACCACTCTGATATGGTCCTTACAACATTACTAAGGTTGTGAGAAACAATGTTTTGAAGCACAAAATTCCCCGATTCTTTGGCTTGCATCAAGTGTTCAATATGGACCACCCTTGACCATGCTTCAGACCATTACTCGACACATTAGAGATTAGAAAACAATGCACCAAGGACCAAGTTCAGCAGAAGTTTCTTCATCTCATGGAGGAACTCAAACGCAATGGCGACCATTGCTTCCTAAGGGGAGAGGAATGATCCGCCTGGATATTGGTGGCCACCCGCCTATTCCATTTAGACTGCCACCATTGTTTCTTTCAGTTTTTCAGTTTTGTTATTTGTAGCACAATTTACTATTCTTAGTAGTTTTTGCGGTTCTGAACTTCTAGAGCCGTTTTGTGGCCCTAAACGACATTTTTTGGGGAAACTAGAAAAAACATGGGTTACAAGCTAATGTTGGTCATGAAAAAGTTGTATTCCTTGAATACATATTTCTACGAGGTATTAGGCATGTCAAACAAAGATTGTATGCCAAAGTTACGACCTTGGGAATTTGATGTATCAATTTACCCAAACAGGGCCCATAGATTGGTTCTTCATCTCCTAGGGTTAGGTTTTTGGATGCTTAGGGTTTCATTATTTCTCAAGAATAAACAGGCCTTTAAGCCTCATCGTAACACAGTTCAGAGGCATCTCTTCTCAAAGATGAGCTACCATCGCGCGAGCTAGTCTTATTTCCATCTATTTGTAAGCATATATCAGTATTTGATATTAATGAAATGAAGTATTATTTCTACTTGAACTCTATATTTATGGTTATATTTGTAATTTGTTGCATTTCTATTTAAATTCGAATTAGTGCATACTGTAAAAAGTATGCACCAGTACAAAACTTGTAAACACTTTTTATAATAAGAAGATGGAAGACTAAGACGACAGCAACGACGGTTTTTTCTCGCTTTGGGTTTCTTCCTGAAAAATCTTGGTGTTCATGTGTGTTGCTTATGTGTGTTGATATATTTTGTTCTTACTGCATCTGTTTACTGCTTAAGAAATGCATCACACTCTGATTTAAGTTCAATAGACAATGAATTAGTTGTTTTACAATTTTATTATCTATATGCTGATTTTGTTCATTATAGTCTTGGACATACGTTGTTTGGTTTTTGTAAATTGCGTATACAGTGTGAAAAATAAAAATAATTATTGTGAAAGTTTAAATACTGATCCAACCCCTCCCCCCCTCTCTAAGTATTTTTCCCAACAATTGGTGTTAGAGCAGGTCCTTCAGAAGAAGCTTGATCGTTTGAAGGAAGATATCTCAATCACGAAGGAATGGGATCTATCAGACAACCAATCATCAACAGAAATAACTTAACATATTGGAAGGCAAGAACCAAAGCCTATCTTCAGTCAACTGGAGCTGATGTTTGGGAAATTATGGAAGGAGGATACCAATATCCAGCAGCAGTCCCCACATATCCAACAGAAAAGAAATCATATGAAACCAATTGAAAAGTCGTCAATGCATTATTGAAAAGTCTATCAAAATTAGAATTCATCAACGTCATGCAACTCAACACAGCCAAAGCAATATGGGACAAAAACATTAAGAGTTATGAAGGATACACTCACGTAAAACATGCTGAGCTCCAAACTCTCATAATTCAATATGAAACTCTCAAAATGCATAGTGAATGAATGTATTGCTAGTTACTTTTTACAAGTAGATGAGATTGTAAATCGTATGAAGGGTCTGGGTGAAGAAATAAAGGAGGCTATTATAGTAGAGAAAATTTTAAGATCTCTATCTCCTAAATTAGAGTCAAAAGTATCTTCCATTTGAAGAAAATCTAGATCTACAATCTGTTACTATCATTCAACTTCATGGAATTTTAACTACCTTTGAAATGAGGAAAGGAGGTCAATAAGAAACCAAAGAAGCCGCTTTCAAAGTCTCTGTAAAGGGAAAATAAAAGAAAGATTTAAAGGAATTAGGATATATATAATATAATATATATATAATTATATATATTATATATATATATATATATATATATATATTTTTTTTTTTTTATTTTTTTTTCCACTGGAAAAATATATATATCAGAAAATGAGGTAAACTTTGTGAAGAAACATCAACTAGGTATTGGAAGATTCAAAGGTATGCTTCCCTTCAAATGTTTTTCTTGTGGTAGAGTTGGTCATTATGCTACTAAATGTCCTCATAAAGATAACCATGACAAAGGAAAGGATTCTGCAAAAGCTAATAGGAAACAATTTTTTAATAGAAAAAGTTATTGTACTCATGAAGATAGTGATGGCCTATCTAATAGTGATGAAGGTGAATCTGATCAAGAAATTAAACTTCGAATGGATTATGAAAATGATAAGTTTATGGATGCCTTAGAAGAAGAAGATTTTATTGAAGAAATTGCTCAACTCAAATTCTGCTTGGAAGAAAATAATATAGTCATAGACACTTTGACACATCAACTCACAGAAAGGGAAAAGAATAATGAAAAATTAGAGTGTGAAATACTGAGTCTAAGAAAGGAATTTGAGAAGACAAAATATTGGAATCTTAGATTTGCTAAAGGATCAGAAACCTTAGAAGAAATCACTAAGGTTCAACGTTCTCCTCTTATAAATACTAGTCTTTGATAGACTGGAGAAACATCCCAACTAGAAAAGTCTTCAGCCATCACCAGAAGCTATCTTGATGGAGCAAAAACCAGTCAACAACGCTTCAATCCTCAGCAAAAGTCCAAAGGTACTCCCTAGGTAAATCATGTTCATTTTACTCCAAGGGTGAACAACAATAGAAGCACTAACCAAAAGGTGAAAAATACCAAAAGATTTTATGATCACATAAACTTCTTCTTTAATGGATAATGCTTTTCATGCCATAACTTTGGTCAGAAGGCTGCTTAATGTGTTACTTACAAAAATACCATGACTAGAGAAGTAAGAAAAAAAATGAGGATGACAGGAATCAAGAAAAGATCTTATAATAACTTTTCACCTCTTGAAGATGAAATTGAATGTTCATTTACTAATAACTTTGGTCATGAAGAATTTGAATGCGAGGGAAAATTTTGGTGAACATATCAAAGGGAGCAAACATCATCGAACTACAAGGTATGGAAAAACAAGGAACTATAGTAAGAAAAATGTGGCATAGCTCTGTTTGCAAAAGGACAAGAAAATCAATGGTACATTGATAGCGAATACTCTAAACGCATGACAAGTGATAAAGATAAAATACTTTCATAAAATTCTTTAGAAAAGGAAAATAATGTCTCTTTTCGAAACAACACACTAGCTGCCGTTAAGGGTAAAGGTTATGTTTATCTAAACTAAAAGGTTAAAGATGGAAATGTTATGTATGTTGATGGATTAAAACATAACTTATTGTGTGTTAGTCAAATGTGTGATCAAGGAAATGAAGTTGTGTTTCGATCAAAAGAATATGTAGTTAGTGAGCTTGACATAGGAGTTAGCCATTGTCTAACCCTCAACGGTTAACTCTAAATGACTAACCCTGGACAGTGATGCATCCATGCTATTTATTCCTTTAGATTGATTAATTTCTTAGCCTGTCCTGAGGATGAACCACGTTATTTAGTTCAAAACATCAACCAAATCCTAACAATGTGATTAATTCGAAAAACTTATATCTACATTATAAATCAAAAAAGCCTTAGATCTAAAATTAAAAGCA
Organism: Pinus taeda; assembly: GCA_000404065.3. NCBI lineage: Eukaryota > Viridiplantae > Streptophyta > Pinopsida > Pinales > Pinaceae > Pinus > Pinus taeda. The sequence goes on from APFE030155198.1 coordinate 156,444, forward strand.
TTCAAACACAAACATCCAAATTCTATTTAGGACAATTTCGTACATTAGAAATTGGTGGTAAAAAATAAGATCAATGCATGTAACGCAATTTATATATCCATCTGAAAAAAGTATAAATATGTTTAACCAAATCCGCCAAAGCAAACTTTACAAAATTAAATATTACTACCCATACAATGCAACTTTTCAGCTGGTAGTTGTTGCATTGAGTTAAAAATAAAAATAAAAATCCAAATGAAATCAAATGATTATTTCCTTATTTTAATAGCGTTGTTTATCTCAAATTCAAATGATTATTTAGCTATTCTAATAGTAGTCTTTATTTTTTGGGAAATTCCAAACGAAATCAAATGATTATTTCCATATTTTAAAATAGCGTTGTTTATCTTAAATTCAAAAGATTATTTTATTATTTTAATAGTAATGTTTATTTTTTGGGTTTTTTTTTGGAAAAAATTAGTGTTTTTTTTACAGATGTAGACGAATTGTTTAGATGGTCAAAAGTGGTTGGAATTTGGATAAAAAAAATTCAAGAAATTTCTCAATAATAATGTTTGAATCAAATTTTTGGTAGAAATGTATTGAACGCCATCAAAAATTTCAAAGACACTCAAAATCTTGAAATTTAACCACTATAACTTAGATTTACAAAAATCCCTCTACAAGAATAATATTACTAAAATTTCCATAATTTTCAGAAAAGAAAATCTAAAATTTTATGATTTAAAATAAGTCTTTAATTAACACCAATTTAACCCTTCGCACTCAAAAGTTGTGGTCACTGAAGACATTAAATGAATTACGTCTTATTTGATTGAGAACTAAGACTCAACCGTATAATGTCTCTTTGTTGACTGAGAATTAAGACTCAAACGCCGCGGCCATTTTGACAGTTCCCTGCCAAATGTTGCGATGCTGACATGAAATGAATTATGCCTGTTAGTTGACTAAGAAGTCGGACTCAATGGCTTCGAGACTTACCCAGCCGGACTTGGATCCCCGCAGTTATATGGTGCAATATTTCAGAAGCTTCCGGGAGGGCTGAGCCTGGGCAGAGGCCACTAGTATGTACAAAAAACATCGTCGACAGCAGTTATCCTCGAACGCTCTAAGAAGACATCTTGCAGTCCAATCTCCGACGATGGAAATTCATCAATGGATAAGTTAAAGGCCGCAGGAAGGTAGAAGAAAAAGGTGGAGCAAAGCAGTGGAGTGCTCCCTTCGAAGATTGCATGCGATGGTGGTGGTCTAGACTTTTTAAAGTAGTTAAGGTTCCTAGAGGCAAATCGAAATTATTCCATTTTTCTTATACAAGGCCATACTGGGTTTTAACAGCCTTTATCACCCTTACCATTGCTTCAATATGAACAATGTAAGCTGTTCGTGGATTTTTCAAATGCAATGTTAGCCCGTGTAGATAAACAATGAAATATCTGGTTGAAGTGTGTAGCGGATAAAACAACGAAATAATTGGTATTGGCAAAAATGTTTTGTACATTTGTCGTTAACAACTTATGAAGAGTACGTCAGGTTCCTCTCTTGTCAACTTTGTCAATTTTTTATTTTTATTTTTTTTAATATTCTTGAGGATTTATTTTTTTTATATTTATGTAGAGATAGTGTTTACAATTTTTGTTTGGGGTGGGTTTAATGATTAAAATAATGTTTTTTGTAAGTCAAAGGTTCAAAACTAGAGTAATAGAGTCTGTATGCCTTCATAAAGTTAGCAGGGGAAAGTGAGTTCTTTGTCACACAATCAAGAGATCTCGTAAATACCATATACATACATGTCATATGAAATGGCTAAAAATTTCATAAAATGGTTAAGAATTTCTTGTTCTAATAAGAGTTATAAGTAATTAAAAATACAATCTAATTTTTTTTTTCTCAATCTTTTGTTTCTTTTTTAAATTAGATACAAGTTAAATCATGAGAAAAAATATGTAATGACTCATCAGTTCACAAATAAAAAAATTAATTATTAGATTTTATATATAGAGCGACATATAAATATAATTTTTAAAAATTCAAATTATTATATATATATATATATATATATATAATATATATATATTTCTAAAATATATTATAGATATTTAAAAATTATAGTTTTTTTCAATAAAATTATTTATAAATATCAATCTTGAATGATGTTGATATTATTTTGCTTGTTGAAACTTGGTAACAAGAAGAATCTAAGGTCCCAAACATATATGGCTTTTTATGGTTTACGTGGAATAATTGATCTTCCCGTAGAGACATTGGGGGTATAGCTTGTTACATTAAGAAGAACATCTCTCCCCATGCTGGATTTATAGAAATGACCCTTACAACCAATATAGTTGGATAGAAATTACTAACATTTATGATAAAAAGACCTACATAGCAATCTGTTATTTCCCCCCGATCAATTCTAACTTCTATAAAAAAAAAGAATCAAGATAAAAATAGTCCATATAATGGTTTAGAGAATGATATTTCTAGCCTAAGGACTGAAGGAAATATCATTTTTAATCATTGATTTTAATGCTCAAACTTCAAGCAATCAAGCTATTCTTCTAAGCAATCATTGCAACCCTAATCCTCTTTGGTTAGACGAAGACCTTCCTCTAGCTAGCTTGTATAAAAGGAGCTTTGAAGACCTCAGGGAGAATTTGTTTAGGTCGGAGCTAGTCAAGCTCTGTAGTGCTCAAGATCTCATAACTTGCAACGGTCTAAAGAAGTGGCCGAACTCGAGCCAGATGACCTGCATCCATGGGCTTGGTAGTAGAGTGGTAGACTATGTTATCTCCGATCTCCCTCTATTCAATGAAATAACAAATTTTGACATCTTAAATGACCACGAGCCTAACTCTGATCATATTCCTTTACATATAACTCTCAATTTTTTCATGTATAGAGATGGCATAGAAGATAATCCCTATAGCCAAAAGAAGTTAATCTTTGATAGAAATAAAAAGGATCTCTTTCTAAATGAATTAAAAACTAATTTGCTTCCTTTATCAAGTATAGACAACACAAAAGATCCCTATCATAATTTTACTACAACCCTCTCATATTCTATTAACAAGTTCTCAGTTGAAGTTTCAAGTAATAAAAAAATAGCAAAACTAACCCATGGTATGAAAAATATTATAAACGTGCGAGGAGAGCAATTAAGGAAGTTGCTGATGAATCTCTTAAAATTGGCAAGATAAAAATATACAAAGCCCTAACTGAAAGGAAAAAAAGGGAATATATTCGTAAAAGACAAGAGAATCTCTTACACCTCTCTAAGGTAGGTCCTAAGAAATTCTGGAGGCGGATTCTAATTAGGAAAACTAAAGATAATGATAAAATTGCTTTACATGACTGGAATTCCTATCTTAAAAAGCTTTATGAATCTCTAAATGTCATGGATAACTTTGAAACCCTGTTCACAACACAAGAATTTTTCTCATTAGAAGACATTTCTTTTGGAGCTAATCACTTGGCTAATGGGAAAGCTAAGGACTTGAAGGTTACTGGGCAAAAATCTTTAAAATTGGAGGTCCTATCCTCATCCCCCACATTGAAAAGCTTTTAAATGAAGCGGTCAAGCAAGGGTTCCCTAAACCATGGACTCAAATCCTCATTATCGCTATTTTTAATAGTGGGGATACAAATAACCCCTCTAATTATCAGACAATTATGATCAGCCCTCTCCTAGCCAAGTTATATGGTATTATTCTGGAAAGGAAGTTGAGCATATGGCTTGAAAGTGAAGGTAATTGGGCTAAAGGCCAAGCGGGTTTTAGAAAGCAACACTCAACAACAGACCACCTCGTTACGCTTACGATCATTGGGGAGGAATGCTGCAATGATAAATCCAATCCCTTTTTTTGCTTTGTGGAAGTTAGAAAGGCTTTGGATATGGTTCCTAGAAATAACCTTTGAAACAGATTAGAAGAGCTAAAGGTTCATTTTGAGTTGAGAGTTGCTGCTATAAGGTTATACGAGAATGTAATTGCCAAGTTAAAGAGAAATGAGGGGTGGTTGAAAGATATTAAGTGTAATATTAGAGTTAAACAAGGTTATCCCCTCTCCCCTACCCTATTTGGCATTTACATCGACAAGCTAGAAGGTTGTTTAGAGGAAGTAGGATGAGCTGGCACGATCTTAGCTGGGATAGTCATCATCCTTCTTCTCTACGCTAACGATATTGTTCTTCTCACAAGGTGCCCATCTGATCTTGATAAGAAACTTATACTTCTTAAGGATTTCTGCTCTACCATGGGTATGATTGTTAACACTGACAAAACAAAAGTTATGATTATCAAATCCAAGAAGGAAACTTACACAAATTTTATGTATGACAATAGTAACTTGGAGGAACTGTCTTCCTACAAGCGCCTAGGAATTGATATTCATCACAAGCTCAACTGGAACTATAACATTGAGAAAAGGATTAATGGGGGATGGAAAGCTTATTTTGGTCTTGAAAATAATTGTAAAATGGCAAACCTCGAAATGTGGGATAGAAAGAAGTTCCTCTTTGAAACTTTAGTCACTCCATTTATCTTATATGGATGTGAGGTTTGTGGTTGTAGCATCTCTAGAGAATCTTGGAGAAAGGTTGAGCAAATGTAGAAGCGTTTTATAATGTATAACCTAAAAATTAAAAACAACACTCCCTATCCTATTCTCCTTATAGAAGTGGGTGTTTCCCCTATCGAGAGCCTAGCTATGACTAGGCTTCTATTGTACAAGCACAAACTCAATAACATAGGAGACCATAGACTTCCTAAGCTAGCTTTAAATTCCATCCAAAACCACCTAAGGCTCAAATGAGGTTGGTATAAAGACATGAGGGCTTTGTTAAACCTTTGGGAGATCGACGAGAATGTTGCATTGCAAAACATTAATAACATTAAAACTATTGTTACTTCTAAGTTCAAAGAAAAAATGTGGTGTGAGAAAGACTTAACAGCTAAAGGAAAATTAAGATATTATAAGGAGGTCATCAACCCCACGCTAGAAGATCAAAAGTATCTCTTTGTTTTAACTAGCTCAAAGAAGAAAATTAATATAGACAAGATTAGAATGAACTCTCATGAGCTCCATAGTGAAACAGGTTGTTGGGCAGTACCTAAAACACCATGGATGGAAAGGTTCTACCATCCTTGTGAGAATACGAACATCGAGGATGAAAATCACTTCCTCTTAGAGTGCCCCACGTACAACCACATTAGATCTCAGTTTCAAAATCTTTGTTGCAATACTGACCTTCCTAGCCTTTCATGTTGTCAAAATTATAGTGAGCTCGGGAGGCTTCTCTCCAAGCTGTTTGAGCATAGGTATAAAATCTTAAATCAAACTAAATAATTCATTTCTTTAGGTCTGATAGATCAAAGTTTGGTCTCAATGGATGTTAACCATCATCATTATTATTCAAATTTATAATTTTTCATATTTTATGATAGTAAAATAACAAATTTGAATTACAAATTAAAATATTATAATTAAAATATTTTTTTAATTAATTTTTAAATATTTATTTATTTTCTTTTGATTTTTTCTAATAGAAATTTTCAATAATTTATGTAATAATTAATAAAGTAATAGAAATAGTGTTTCACAAAAAAATATGTTAATTAATATTTATTTTTTTAAATAAAATTTGTTAAAGTATATTAACTAATAGATATTTAGTAAAATTTAATTTTCTTCTCCCCTTAGTCTTAATTCTATTAATTTATAAATGTATTAATATATTTTAATTTAATATAAATAAATTTATTTTAAAATCATAGTTTCAACACTTGCTATGCAGAAATCCATAAATAAATCAATAGTTTCAATAGTTTCAATAGTGATTGATTTATTTGATTTAAAGTATGTTATTGATTTCTGCATAGCAAGTGTTTCCATAATTGATTTATTTATATTAAAATCATAGTTTCAACACTTGCTATGCAGAAATCCATAAGGGTTGAATAAAAAGTCAATAACATAAAAAATCAACAAAGTAAAATTTCAAAAATTACCGCTATCTTCATTTAAGAGTTCTCTTCAAAACGTTACTCCTTCTTTTTGAATTTATTTATAGTATTGAAAAAAATATTAAGTGAACATATGTGATGTGTCTCCAAAATGCAATTGAAATATTATTTCACCAAAAAAATATATATTTTTGCATAAAAAATAAAATTTTAATTTGGAAACTTAATTCTCTCCGTGTAAATCATATATATATATATTAAATTACACATTTTAAAGTAAGTTATGCTAGGTGAACACACACATATTTCTTAATATGTGTGAAATTTGCAAGGAAAAGTGTTGCATTTAATGAAAAATTGAGAGATTATACAACACTATTCTTTTTGCAAAAAAAAATCATTAGGATAGCAACATAATTTTTCACATTTTATATTTTTACTCCAAATCAAAATTCACAATGCTTATATGAATTTTGAGAGCTTCAATTTGATAAAAGAGGAAAATTTTATGTTTCATTGCCGCATTTGGACAAAAAGTGTAACTCATCTTCATACATTCATTCTTACCAAAATCTAAGTAGGACCAACACAAAGGCACAACTAAAGAGTATGATGGCTATCCATGCACATAAAAACTTTAAATTAATCTTAAGATTAATTCACTAAGCATATTAATTTGGAAAAACAATTTCACACCAAAACCTACTTGCATTCTATTAGACATCACATATATATACAAGAAGTATTATTTTAAGATGGAAATTCTCTCTTAACCATACAATCAACTAGTTGAGAAAATATCTCAACCAAACACCAAAGTAGGAGATATTTTAGCTAGACAAAATCTCTCAAATCTAACACTCACATAACAATTACATTTATGATGATGAATCTCATCCAATGTGCACTAAGACAAGTAGGAGTTAAATCTCCAAGTCTCTCCCTTAACGAGTATTTGTCCTTGACCTTTGTGTATGCAAAGTTTTCATTAGTTTCTTTAAACATGTTAGAAATGGCATAGGGAAAACTCTAAAAAGTTGTCTCAGAATGCTCATGAAGGTGTGGTTGGAAAACTGGATTCCCGAGTTCCACTCTCGAACTCCTGAATTACGGATCTCTTGAAGTCAATTATTGAACGCCAAACTAGTTCAACAACCATCCATATTGAGTTTTACACCACTTGATCTTTAAAAATAATTGCTTCAGACACAATCAATCACTTGTTTGCAATAAAAATTGTATTGCTACTCATTCTATGGACGAGCTCCCATTTACCGAAATACATAAGAGTCAACCTACTCACTAATTGTATAGAAAAATCTTCTAAATACAAAATTATCGGAAATCAGTTATTACAAAATAGCATCCTTATCTAATTTTAGAATTCACAATCCATTAATATTTTTACAAAACAAACTTCTAATGGTCTATAGAAAATCTATTACTAATTAATATGGTTGCCCCATTCCAAAACACACAACAACATAGCATCATGTAGAATATAACATCTATGTAATTCGACCAGCGCTCATGCTATTCCCATTCGACTTACCATCCACCTAGGCAGTGCACCAGTCTTTAATCCAATGAGATGGCAGTCATCAATAGAGCCACATTGCCAAAAATATTGCCCGAGGTGGCAGCTACTATGAAACTTGACGGATGAGGTCGAATCCTTTTGAGTGGGTCATTGGAACGAAGATCTCAATTGCACAAGCACGGTTGAATATTAGATTGCATTTGAATTGCGTTGTGTTTACTTGCTGCGAAGAGACAAACGTAGGAAACCAATGAAATATCGTCAAAACATGTGAGTCTGCAACGCATCTGCCATGGCTTCTTTGAATGGTGATTTATTTTTTGAAACAACACATCCAAAAGGTCGTGGTGTCGCCCCATAATAGACGCAGGGATTTCGATCAAGAGCATGCAAGTCAAAATATTCTGATTCTCAATCCTGCTGGCATTTCACATCCAAGCAGACAACTCTGGTCCAACGAAACCTCCAGATTAACCTTTGAGGAATCCAGAGCAGTGATTATAGCGAGACAGATCACGAACACGACTCCCACTCTTAGCACCTCGTGGTTTTGTGCAGGACCACAAAGAAGCTTGCAGCCTTGCAGTACATGCTTTGATATAAGTCAGTCGGCTGGTTCATTCCTCCACGTAGCCACAAAATATCTCGACCGCTCAACAGAAATGCCGGAACAATATGATGCACGCAGGGTGCCACATCAGTCAGGTCTTTCTTTGAAAGGGGTAAACAACACACACCACAATATGCTCTCGCTAAACGCACGACTCACACTAATTAATTGAATCTACATCTACAACAGGATATCCTGGGCGCTCCCTGAAGGGAGTTACACATAGAACCACCGGGTTACATACCAATTTGAAAAAACAATTTCATACCAAAAATTATTTGCTTTCTATTAAATATCAGATATAAATAGATGAAGTATTATTTAATATAGCATTTTATTTTAACCATACAATTAATTAATTAGTTGAGAAAATATCTTAACCAAACATTAAAGTAAGAGTTATTTTAGTTGGATGGGACCTCAAATCATTGTAAAGTGATTGATTTTTTTGGGTAAGTAAGAGGGTATATACGATGTTTATTTAAATTTTTTTAATTATTATTATTACTATTTTAGAGTGAAAATGATTTATTTTTTATTAAAAAATAATTGTAATTATTTTATACAGTAAATTAATAAAAAGGTATATTAATAGTTTAAAATAAACTTTTTAAAAATATTTAAAATTTTAAAGTTGTTATTTATTAATTGATTTATCATTTTTATGTTAATTTGAGTTTTTTAAATTATCCTTTTGTATTTCGGATTATATTTTTTGGCAAACCGAGAGTGTGTTTTGGTGAAAAAAGGATCTTTGACCAAGCAATTTTAAGTTTTCGATTGAGAAAATTTTAAGTGCTTGATCGAACTTTTTAGACACTTAAAAATAACTTGATCCTGTGCTTAAACAAACCCTCGATCGAGTCTTTTTCTAACTCTAGTTAGAGGCCCAATCGAGCTCTTTGGCTCGATCAATCATTATTTCTTATTAAAAACCGCACACGCGACTTGGGCAAGTCATTTTTTTTAGGCCGCTAGGAAAAAGGGATTTTGGCGAAATATTTGTAAGCTTGACAGAGATGGGCCCATCAACCTTGTCAGTTACCCAGAGGCTCAAGCCAAGGTAGGTTTCTTGCCATTTTTCTCTTATTTATTTAATTGTTTTGCAAAATAAAATAAATTAATTTGAAAAAACACCTACCATACAAAAACTACAAAAAACAATCATGAAAATCACAAAAAATCATCAACAAAACCCTTGAAAACCACATAAGACAACCTAGAAAACCACATAAAACAACCTAGAAATCCACCAGAAAAACCCTTGAAAACCACCCCAAAAACCTATAATTTTTTTTTTTTTTGTGAAGAAGTTATATGTAATAGTAGCATGTTTATTATAAAAATTATCTATAGTAAAAAACTTCAATTTTTAATTATTGTAGGTTTTAGAGTTCTTTTAGAAATTTAGTGAAAAAAATAAATAAATGATTTTTTTCCAAAAAAAATTGGCAAGCAAAAAACATTTAAACTATAAACTAAATAAATAAATAAATTAAAAAATTTAGATTAACATAATGAATATAATTATAATTGACAAACTCTATTAAATCATATAAGAAATTTAATTTCTTTTTTTTAAATTTAAAATATATTTATGTTTTAAATATATATTTTTCAAATAAATATAGTAAATTTGTTTTAGAAAATAACTATATATTAAAATAATATTAAACTAAATTAAAAGCACAAATCCATTTTTTTAAATTTTTAATTAAATTTTTTATCAACTCTATATATATAAAACAATACATATATATATTAGTTAGGTTATATATATATACTATATATTATAGTTATAAATATATCTATATATATAATCTATATATATATATATATATATATATATATATTAGTTATGTATATATATATATATATATATATATATATATATAGATAATGGTAGGTAGTTAGTGGTGGCTAATGGCTTGATCGAACTGTTGGTTAACCACCTATATGACATAATCGAGAGTTTCTTGATTGAGCAATTTGAATTATAAATATAAGTACTCGATCAAGCATTTTAAGTGCAAGATCTAGCTCCTGAAGTCCTAAAAAAATCATAGTTTCAACACCTGCTATCCAGAAATCATAGTTTCCACACCCCTTATGCAGATTTCCTGCCACCTCATTTTATACCCATGCAGATTTAGGGCAGAATTTGCCTTGAAGTGGGAGAATTAATCATGTTGGATTTGTAAAAGAATCCTTTATCCAATGGCATATGAGTTTGACACTTTCGAATTCATGTGATATTTTTCATTTAATTTCTTGTATACACAATGTTTCAAATTTTTTTAGATAGTTTCAAAAAGGTTGAATAAAAAATCAATAACATAAAAAATCAACAAAGTAAAATTTCAAAAATTACCACTATCTTCATTTAAGAGTTCTCTTCAAAACGTTACTCCTTTTTGAATTTATTTACAGTATTGAAAAAAATATTAAGCAAACACATGTGATGTGTCTCCAAAATGCAATTGAAATATTATTTCGCCAACAAAAAGTATAATTTTGCATAAAAAATAAAATTTTAATTTGAAAACTTAGTTCTCTCTGTGTAAGTTATATATATATTAAATTACACATTTTAAACTATGCTAGGTGAACACACACATATCTCTTAATATGTGTGAAAATTTGCAAGGAAAAGTATTGCATTTAATGAAAATTTGAGATTATACAACACTATTTTTTCTGCAAAAAAAAAAACATTAGGATAACAACATAATCTTTCACATTTTATATTTTTACTCCAAATCAAAATTCACAATGCTTATATGAATTTTGAGGACTTGAATTTGATAAAAGAGGAAAATTAATTTCATTGCCACATTTGGACAAAAAGTGTAACCCATCTTCATACATTCATCCTTACCAAAATCTAAGTAGGACCAACACAAAGGCACAACCAACGAGTATGATGGTTATCCATGTATATACAAACTTTAAAGTAATCCTAAGATTAATTCACTAAGCATATTAATTTGGAAAAACAATTTCACACCAAAACCTACTTGTATTCTATTAGACATCACATATAAATACAAGAATTATTATTTTAAGATGGAATTTCTCTCTTAACCATACAATCAAATAGTTGAGAAAATATCTCAACCAAACACCAAAGAAGAGATATTTTAGCTAGACTAAATCTCTCAAATCTAACACTCACATAACAATTACATTTATGATGATGAATATCATCCAATGTGCACAAGACAAGTAGGAGTTAAATCTCCAAGTCTCTCCCTTAATGAGTATTTGTCTTTGATCTTCGTGTATGCAAAGTTTTCATTAGCTTCTTTAAACATGTTCGAAATGGCATAGAGAAAACTCCATCAAGTTGTCTCAGAATGCTCATGAAGGTGTGGTTGGAAAACTGAATTCCCGAGTTCCACTCTTGAACTCCTAAATTACGGATTACCGAAATACATAAGAGCCAACCTACTCACTAATTGTATAGAAAAATCTTCTAGATACAAAATGTATCTAAAATCAGTTATTACAAAATAACATCCTTATCTAATTTTAAAATTCACAATCAATTAATATTTTTACAAAACAGTAATGCGATAGAGAGACTCGAAAAAACCCTAGGCTCTGAGCTCTGCAACCTGCAGCCAATGCTCAGTCCTGCGCCTCTGCGCCATCAGACATTCTCAGTGCGTCATTCATCTCAGAAACATTAGCAGTTATGGTTTTGGCTTCTACCGGGCATCACGTCATGTCCTCCCTGGTGGGAGGGGCGGGATCTCATGCCCCCCCTCCTTCAAATGAGCGGCAAGCGAACGGCTGCGCTCCCGTGATCTCCCCGCCTCCACCTGGTTCATTTCCAGACCAAGGTCAAAGCTCTGAACAGCCTGACATATCAGTACAGCACACAGACACAGAAGGAGAAGAGAATAATACTCCAAGGGCGTCACAGCCAAAGGCGACATCGGCAACTTGCATCCCAAAAGCGACAGAAAGAACCAAAGTTGAGCTACCCAGCCATAAAATCAATGGCGAAATAGAATACATGAAAGATCATGCACTCATTGGAAAATTTCTCGGCTTCTGGCCAATGGAAAAAGCCTTATACGGATGGATTGCCTCCAAATGGAAACCCAAAGGGCAAGTTTCGCTGTTACTAGGCCCTAAAGGCTTCTTTACTGCTGTATTTAACTGCCTGGAGGATAAAATCAGAGTATTTGAAGGAGGCCCCTACTTCTTCAACTCAGCTGGTCTCTTCTTGCGAGACTAGAAACCCAGGTTCAATCCTGATACAGAAGATCTCAGTCACGCTCCAGTATGGATTCGCATGTATTCCCTCCCCTCGGAGTACTGGAGAGAAGAAACTCTGAAGGATATCGGAGATCGCATTGGCACCTTCATAAAAGTTGCAGAGGAAACCAAAAATAGAAGATTCACCTCATATGCCAGGATCTGCGTCCAGATGCATCCAAAGAAGACCCTCGCAGACTCGGTAAGTCTTTATCACGATGACTTTGAATGGATTCAACCTCTTGATTATGAACATATCCCGTTCCGCTGCCGTAAATGCCATGAACATGGTCATCTGTTTAGGGATTGTCCTCTGACCACCCAGCTCAAATCTTCTGCTAACGAGGTTAGTAAAGACTCTGAGGGTTTCATTAAAGTGCCCACTCAACGCAAACATACCAAAAAACATGCTGCTGCTCCCTCTAGCCCCAAGAAGGCTGCCTCCCAGAATAGATTTCAAGTCCTTTCCCCTCAAGATCCCTCTGCCTCTAACGAGAATGAATCTCAGGCCACTCCTCTGCCACCTTCGTCATCCTAGGACCTCAAAAACCCCATGGACCCTTCCTCTTCGGCGCCTCCAGTGCTCCTCTTGACTCGAATCCAAAAATGCCAGCTATAGACGCTGACATGCAACCCTCAGCCATGGATCTTGATGCAGCTCTAGCCCTCAGTTTGCAAGAGGGGGTCACTGAAGATCTTCAGAGTATCCCCATTAACATGGAGGAAGATCAAGAGACTGTAAGTCTAGATGGACTGGATATACTCAAACTTGAAGATGCCTGCAAGCAAAAAGAATATAATTCAATCCCCCCTTGGGAAATAGACATATTAGAAGGAGTCCTAGCCAAAGCTCAGCACAACAAATTCCTTGGAATAAAAGCAGGTAGTCCATGGGATGGCCAGAAAATCCTAAAAGAAACAAAGAAGAGAGGGCGCAAAACTGATCTACAGAGAACTATCATTCTAGGAGAAATACTTATGGAATCAGGGAGATTCCCGAAGTTGACAAAGTTTTATAAGCCCCACCCCACAGTTCCTCATGAAGCTCATCTCCTGGAACATGCGTGGGCTCAACAGTCCCTAAAAACACAGAATGTTAAAAAATATGATACAGTTAGAAAAACCAGCTGTGGTCTTCCTACAAGAAACAAAAAGTATTAGTACCGCTCTCGAAAAGATCCTCCACAAAGCCTGGAGTGGCAGTCGATCAGTCTCCGTGGATGCAGTAGGAGCTTTGGGCGGGCTCTCCATAGTATGTAACCCACAGATTCTTATGCTTCAAGATTTCCATGCTACTCACCATTTCATTCAAGCCAATTTTCATCTTATTGGAACGGATATACACAGGCTCCTCACCAATACTTACTTCCCGCAAGATATGTATCACAAGCTAGAAGTGCTGGACGCGTTAACAGATTTGAACTCTACCAGACAATTCCCCTTGTGGATTAGTGGGGGCAATTTCAATCTAATCACTCATCTAGGGGAAAAAAAAGGAGGGCGCATGAAGCTGGAAGATGACAACACAGGATTCAAAGACTTCATTCGAAGTAATCAGCTCATAGATATACAAACTTCCAATGGAGCCTTCACATGGACGAACAAGCACAGGGGAGTACACAATATTGCCTCTCGACTTGACCGCTTTCTCATCTCAGCTAACGCTATTCACTTGGTCGGAGACTTTCATGCCTCCATCTTACCTCAGGGGGGATCAGATCATTGGCCCATAATGTTGCAATGGACAAGACCGGGAAAACACTGCAATCGACCTTTTAGATTTGAAGCCTTCTGGTCCAGTCATCCCAATTTCAAAGAGGTGGTCCACGCGGCATGGAAGTCCTTCTCCCCCCCAGAAGGTGCGAAGATGTTCAAATTCCAACAGAAACTCAGACACCTCAAGCAAGTGCTGAAGGTCTGGAATAAAACCCAATTCGGGAACATCACGGAATCCAGGCAAAAACTTGAGCAGGAAATGAGCACTATTCAGCAAGCCATCATCCTAGAGGGTAGAACAGAAGAATTGGCAAACAAGGAGCAATCCCTATGGACAACATTAGAACCTCGAAGATTACAAGAGGAAATCCTTTGGCGCCAAAAATCCAGAATAAGATGGCTTAAAGAAGGGGAAAAAAATACAAAATTCTTCCATCGTTCTACTATTCAAAGGTGAATGCATAACAACATTGCTTTCATTAATAATAGTCAAGGGGAGAAATTAGAAAAGCATGAAGACATGGAAAAAGAACTCAGGGACTACTTTCAGGAAGCACTCAAGGAACAAACTCGGAGTAGAACAACAGCTATCCGAGAGGTTACTAGGCACATCCCCAAGCTCATCACGGAAGAACACAACCAAAATTTACTACAACCGGTTACAAAGCAAGAGGTGGAGGAAGCAATGGCGCAGCTAAAAGATGGTAAGGCTCATGGACCTGATGGCTTTACCTCAAATTTTTTCATGATTTCTGGGAACTAATAAGTACAGAGGTCTGGGAACTGGTGGAACAATCTCGCTCCATGCATTGGCTCCTACCCTCCCTCAACTCCACTTTCACCACTCTGGTTCCCAAAGGGGAAGAAGCTAATACGCCTGACAAATTTAGGCCCATTGCCCTCTGTAACGTTATATATAAACTTATCTCCAAAGTGGTGGCAAACCGGCTCAAACCTCTCCTGCCTCTTCTCGTCCTTCCGGAACAAACGGGATACGTTGAAGGGTGCCAGATCATGGATGGTATCATCCTATCAAATGAGGTACTCCATTCCCTAAAAATCCTTAAAAAACCAGGTATGATAATGAAGCTTGATCTCTCCAAAGCTTTTGACAAGCTCAGTTGGGAGTATATACAACAGACGTTGCTAGCCTTTAGCTTTAATGCAACCTGGACTCGATGGATTATGAGCCTCATCTCATCTCCTTGCTTCTTCGTTCTTCTCAATGGCTCGCCGTCTTTGCCTTTCCACTCATCGCATGGCATTCGGCAAGGGGACCCCCTTTCCCCCTTCATCTTTGTCCTGATGGCGGAAGGGCTCAGTCGTCTTATTCATCATGTTGTTTCATCTCAGACAATCAAAGGCATAGCACTTCATGGACTCTCCCCTTTATCCCATCAACAGTTTGTTGACGACACAATGCTCTTTGGTGATCCTTCATCTTCCGAAGCAAAATCCTTCAAAGCCTTGCTTGAGCTATTCTTTGAAGCCTCGGGTACCTCAATCAATGCATCCAAATCCCAGCTCTTCTTTTTCAACACCCCTATCTCCATTCAAAGGAATGTCGCACGCATCCTCGGATTTACCATTGCCGCACTCCCATCCAAATATTTGGGTGCCCCACTAATGGTTTCTGCTCTCAAGCATGCATCTTGGTGAATGCTTCTGGACAAGTTGGAAGCCAGACTCTCCTCCTGGACTTACAGATCGCTCAACACAGCTAGTCGTCTTATCATGATCAAAATCGTGCTCCAGGCTATGCCTCTTTACCTCTTTTCCATATTAGCCACTCCCAAGTGGGTCCTCAAAGCCATTCGTAATCTTCAGAGGAACTTTCTATGGGGATCAACAGGTCTCAACAGAAAATGGGCCCTAGTTAAATGGTCAGAAGTATGCCAATTAAAATCCAACGGAGGACTAGGCCTTAGGGATCCCTTGCAAAGTAATGATACCATGGGAGCGAAAGTTTGGTGGAACTGGTTTGTAAAACCTCACATTCCTTGGGCAAAACTCTAGCAAGCCAAATACGCGCCTGGTAGTCAATGGGAGGATCTAATTAGAATCAGTCCAAGCATCTCAGGCTCCATGATCTGGAATGCGGCTAAATTCCATAAAGCCACCAAAATAACAAAAGGAATCTTCACTACGAAAGAGGCCTATATGTTGCGATATGCTCAAAGCCAAAATGACAAAGATCTGCTATGGAATAAAATATGGCAGTCCAAACTTTGGCCCAAGGTCTCTACTTTCCTATGGCTCTTAAGCAAAAAGTGCATCCTCACCTGGGACAATTTGCAAAGAAGGGGATTTATTGGGCCCTCAAGATGTCCAAACTGCTCACTCCAATCGGAAACAATTCTGCACCTCATGGAGACTTGCCCCCTCGCAGCTCAACTCTGGGATCAAATTGACAGATGCAACCAAAGAATAGGACACCGTCAGGGAGACATCACAAACTTGTTGAGAACCTGGCACAAGCTGCCGTATAAAAGCCCCCTTCTGAATTCTCTGTGGACTCTCATCCTAGGATTCCTTTACTGGTCCCTATGGAAGGAAAGGAATATCAGAGTCTTCAACAATAAGAATCACCCTTTTGACATTCTCTGTCTTCTCTTCAAGCAAAACATTCAAGAAACCCTGGCGCTTCGATCATGGCAAGAAACAGATTGGCCTTCCTCCCCTCAAGAGAAACTCATCTGGAAATCATGGGATCTCCACATATCTTGCGCTCCCTCTGCTCCCTCCAGATCATCTCCCAAGCTTGTCTCCCCTGTGCATTGGACCCCCCCAATCTCATTATCATTCAAACTGAATTTTGATGCCGCAGCCAAAGGAAATCCAGAACCAGCTAGATATGACGGTGTTATTAGAAACGATAAAGGTATAGTTCAGCACATTTTCTTTGGCTCCATAGGCAACGATACTAACAATGTTGCAGAACAGGAAGGCCTATGGAAGGGCATATGTGTAGCCGATCAACAAGGGTACTATCCTCTAGTAGCAGAGGGAGACTCTCTAATCCTCATCAATGCAGCCATTCGAATACAAGCAGGATCACCAGCTACCAAAGATGCTTCCAGTTGGAGATTGCTCAGCAGGCTAGAAGCACTGGAGGAACGGCCGAGGAGTCCCAACAGTATTATCTTTCAGCACGTTAAGCGATCAGCCAACAAGGTAGCAGATCGTCTGGCCAACCAAGGAGTTGATCTGAATAGCCTCCCCTACTCAGGTAATCTCAATGACTCAGAGGACATTAAACTTCAACAGGATTGCCTCTCTTTGGCAACTCAGGACCTTCAATCCCTGGCTGCGGGTGATTAAGGAGCGAATAAATGAGAGGGCGGCCTCATTAAGGGGCAAGTGGCTGCCCACATCAGCCAGATGGCCCGAAGCGTCTCGAGACTTCTTCCTCCGTCCGGCCAGGTTTAATGTTGCCATAAATTCTCATGGGAAAACGGTCATGTAAGGTGCTATAACAGTCGATCTCCTCTGCCCGCAGATGCACTATGTGTGGTTGGCGAGTGTTGGAATGGTTAGCGTCTGGCATGTCAAGTCTCTGTGTTCTGTGAGTAGTTTGTTATGGTCTTGGATGAGGGTGCCATGGTTGCGTTTACCAGGATTTAGACCTCGGCCTTCTGTACAGAAGGCCTTGGTCTTTACCCTGGGTCGCTGAGGCTTCATCGATTGCTCGCATCAGGTGGTCCTGGTCTCTGAGCGTAAGATTCGGCTTCAGCATATTTGGGTTCTGAGCATTTCGCCCCTCGCTCCTCTGGATTTTCCTCAGCTGCAGTTCAGGGTGGTAAGTCTTGACCCTTTCAATTGCGTTATTTCAACTGTTTACCACTTACCTTGTAAGCTTCTGCACTGGCCCCCGTCACTGTGTGGCAAAGGGCAAATTCGGTTTCTAGGTAGATTGGTGTGCGGTTTGGTTTCAGGATGCTGCGTGAGCGGCTGCGCCTCATTAGTCGACAGGGTGGCTCAAGGGGTGGTGCTAGAGGTCGTGCTTCTTCTCCACGATCCTCAGCCTCACTCGGCTCCCCCTCTGAGGAAATCAATTCACCTGGAGCTTGGCGGGGACAAGGCAGAGGAAGAGGGCGGGGAAGGGCAGCGATGTGTTCGCTCGGTTCTCACCCATCCACTCGCTTCCGGTTTCCATGAGCCTTGGACAATGCCACCTACTATGTTACAGTTCGGATTGAGAAATGTGAGCACGCAGCCATGCCAGAGGTCCCAGTGGAGCCACGGCCACCCTCGCCTGTTCAGAGTTCTCGACTGCAGCCTGCGGAAGCCTCGGGTGCGGTGGCGGGAGCATTGGCGGGAACAAGTGAGCCTACAAGGAATGATCCCCTCTACACAAACTCAAGTGCCTCTGATCCGTATGCATGTCCCGTGGTGGAGGAGCAACCATCCACCTCCGTGCATGTGTAATCCTGTTGCTTGGTTGTTTTGGAGACCGCTCTCATAGCCTCAGAATGTCGGCATGGTGGTCACTGTGCGCATTGGAGGTTATGAGTCAGTCATGGTTTTGGGTCAATTCTCGTTGAAGTATGTTGTGTCTGTTATGTCTTCTATGTCTGTTATGTCTGGAATCTCAATGTTTGTAAAATTCCTCCTCGCCTCGGCAGGGATTGGGAGATTTTTGGCATGTAACTAGTTTCATATGGGTTTGGGTCCGGAGTTAGTGGATAGTGTCATCGTTTTACAGTTTCTCAGGTTCATGTCTAGTCATAGTAAGCTCAAACTGTTTAGCGGCAGCCATCTTAGCATGGCTGATGTAATCCTTTTTGTAACTCTTTTTGTATAATATTAAAAGTAGCACAA
>APFE030155218.1:0-24268 GCA_000404065.3 Pinus taeda
AATTGGTTTGCACAGACCAAAAAACTTAGGTCTATATGGTGCTGATAACAGGGCCATGGAACTTGGCTAACAAGCAGGTCTGATAATGTATGTATAAAATGTGTAACTTATCTCCAAGAATTTGGGAGGATTAAATAATTGAATCGTATTATATTGTGGTTGCAGGAGTTATGTAGGGAGCTAGGCGGTTATAGCATGTATCAACTATGCAGAGGACGCATATATTTCAGAGTAATCTCAACTGAATACTTTTCCTTTTCTCACATGACGTGACTCAGAGATTTGCATGCTCTGTTGCATTTTCGGAATGCATGCTCTGTTGCATTTTCTCAATTTGTTGTTGTTCTTCTCTATGAAAACTCTTTCCAGTTATATTTGAGGATCTTCATCTGGGTTTTGAGGATCCTTTGTTCAAACTGGGAATGCATGCTCTGTTGGATTTTCTTCTATCCAGCTGGGGATCCTCTGTATTTGAGGATCTTCTGCTGGATTTTGAGGACGCTTTGTTCGATCAAGCGAATATTTTCGGGGCTGCTCTGTTGGATTTTCTTCTATATCAAACTCAAGGTATGAAAACTCCTTCCAGTTATCTTATCATCGTTCTTTCTTTGATCATTGTCTGATAACACATTAAATTCAAGTTTAGCTCTCCTTTCATTGTCTACCATATTTAATTTCTTCGAAGAACAACATGTAATTTAGATATATACTGGACATTGAGATTCAGTTCGAGTGCATGTTTTGGTAAATCATTTGGGGATCACTGAACAGATAGACATCCAATGGGATGTGTAATCTTTGCGAGATTTTATAATAGGCTGAACTGCAAATTGAGAGGCAGTGAAAATTTTCAGAGAGATTTGTTGGACTCACCCTATTTCCCAAATTTGTAGTTAATAATTAGAACTATCCCCAATACCTTTACTGTTTTAACCACAGCTTCACCAATGTCCAGGTGCCTATCAAATGGTTGGTGCTAATCTATATGACTTTTCCCCACAGCTTCACCAATGTCCAGGTGCCTATCAAATGGCTGGTGCTAATATATTTGAAATAGACTGTGAGAGTTTTCGTTGACTTATTCTTTTCAGGCATACCTGCAGCCGATGTTATTTTCTGCCAAGAATTTCTTTCGCCTGGCTTAATTTAGTACAAAAAATTTCATTAGTATGATATTTGGGTTTTAGTATAATATTTGTCTTCTTTATTCTCATAAAACTGAAAGACTGAATCTAAGTATTAATAGATCGTAAATTTTGATAGGAATCACGAGCTGATAATTATAAAAAGATTATAGCCAGTGATGAGTCGAATCTTGGTATGTTACGCTCAGAGAAAGGTGATCTACCCAACTATGTTTGGAGATTAGGAATATAGTGAGGCAGTTAGCTGCAGAGAAAAGCCACGAGATATGAGTGAGCTAATTTAATACAGTGAGAGAGTGGCAATATAAAACATTAAAAGTCACCCGATATGTTTATCCGTCTCGTTGAAACAATCATTACTTATTGCACAGCGTTGCAAGCGTTCAACGATTTGATGTTTCAGAATGATCCAACAAGCGATTCGTGTGCCATCTCATTCTTTTGCTGTTTTCATGGCTGCGCTTTAACTGGACTTAGTTTCCATGAATTGGCTTTTTTTTAAATGATTTTGAATTTTTTTTTTAATGTTTAGATTAACTCCGTTTCTCAAATTTATTTTGAATTAAGCTTTTGGCTTTTACATTTTACAGATATATTTTTCATTTAATATATATTCCTTCCTAAATGAATTTAGATATTAGTAAATTTAATTTCTTTTAAATAAAATTTCTTATATTTTCTTTATTGATAGTATTTATTTTGATTTATTTTTAAATTATTTGTTTATTAATATTATTTGATTAAATTTATCTTTTAAAATATGTTAAAATTTACATAAGTTATTAAGTTTTACACTTTATTTTCTATGTATTTTAAGAGTGATTTTGAATATGTTTTTAATGAAAAGTTAACCTAGAGTGCATTGGGATAGAATAAAGTAGACTAAGCTACATAAGAATAGGCTAGACTAGTTTAGATTAGATTATGGAAAGCTAGAGCCAGTTAGAGTAGGCTAGGCTAGGCTAGAATAGGCTAAGCTATGGCAAACTAGAGTAGACTAGGCTAGAATAGGCTAAGCTATGCTAAACTAGAGTAGACTAGGCTAGGCTAGAGTAGATTAGGGCTGCTATAGGCTAGGTTAGGCTACAATAAGGTAGGGAAGGTTATGCTAGAGTAGGTTAGGATCGAGAAGGGTAGGGATAGGCTAAGCTAGGGTAGAGTAAGGGAGGGATAAGCTAGGCTAGGCTAGACTAGGTAGGTTATGTTGGACTAGGTTTAGGCTAGGCTAGGTTAGGCTAGGCTAGGTTAGAGTAGGTTAGGCCAGGGTAGAGTAAGTTAGGTTAGGTTAGCCTAGAGTAGGTTAGAGTAGGCTAGGCTAGAGTAGGCTGTGTTAGGTTAGGCTAGGTTAGGGAAGGTTATGCTAGAGTAGGTTGGGATCGAGAAGGGTAGGGATAGGCTAAGCTAGGGTAGAGTAAGGGAGGGATAAGCTAGGCTAGGCTAGACTAGGTTAGGTTATGTTGGACTAGGTTTAGGCTAGGCTAGGTTAGGCTAGGCTAGGTTAGAGTAGGTTAGGCCACGGTAAAGTAAGTTAGGTTAGGTTAGCCTAGAGTAGGTTAGAGTAGGCTAGGCTAGAGTAGGCTGTGTTAGGTTAGGCTAGGGTAGGCTAGCCTAGGGTAGGCAAAGGTATGCAAGAATAGAGTAGGTTAGGATAGGCTAGGTTTGGGTAGTGTAGGGTAAGGTAGGCTAGGATCTAGGTTAGAGTAGGTTAGATTAGGCTAGTTTAGGCTAGAGTAGGTTAGAGTAGGCTCGAGTACACTTGACTAGAGTAGGTTAGAGTGGTCTTGGATAGAGCACGTTAGGTTATGTTAGACTAGGTTTAGGCTAGGCTAGGTTAGGCTAGGCTAGGTTAGAGTAGGTCAGGCTAGGGTAGAGTAAGTTATGCTAGGTTAGGCCAGACTAGGTTAGAGTAGGCTAGGCTAGAGTAGGCTACGTTAGGTTAGACTATGTTAGGCTAGGCTAGAGTAGGTTAAGATATTTCATGCTAGGCTACGTGTGAATAGGCCATGCTAGGAGATAGTAGCTTAAGCTACGCTGGGGAAGAGTATGTCAGAGTAAGCTAGGCTAGAGTAGGCTAGGTTATGCAAGGGTAGGCTAGGTTAGAGTAGGCTGGAGTAGGCAATGGTAGGCTAGGCTAGGCTAGGGGAGTGTAGAGTAGGTTAGTCTAGGCTACGCTCGAGTAGGTTAGAGTAGGCCATCCTAGTGTAGGATATGTTAGGTTAGACTAGGTAAGGCTAGGCTAGAGTAGGTTAGGCTATGTGATGCTAGGATACGTGAGAGTAGGTCATGCTAGGAGAGACTAGCTAAGGCTAGGATAGGCTAGAGAAGGCTAGAGTAATCTAGGCTACATTAGGCTAGGTTAGTCAAGAGTAGGCTAGGCTAGAGTAAGTTAAGCTAGGATAGAGTAGGTTAAGCTAGGCTAGACTGCTTTACGCTAGGCTAGTGTAGGTTAGGCTAGGTTAGGCTAGGTTAAGCTAGATTAAGTTAGTCTAGGCTAAAGTAGGTTAAGTTAGGCTAGACTAAAGCACGTTAGGCTAGAGTAGGCTAGGTTGGGCTAGGCTACAATAGAGTAGGCTAGGATACAGTAGGTTAGGCTATTGTAGGCTACACTAGTCTAGGCTACAGTAGGCTACACTAGCCTAGGCTAAAGTAGCCTAGAGTAGGCTATAGTAGGCTATGCTATAGTAGGCTAGAGCAAACTAAGGTAGGCTACACTAGGATAGGCTAGGTTAAGCTAAAGTAGGCTATGGTTGGCTAGGGTAGGCTAGAATAGAATAGTTTAATCTAGGCTAGGCTAGGCTAGAGTAGGTTAGGCTACACCATACTAGGCTAGGGAAGAGTAAGTTAGATTACGCTAGGCTAGGCTAGGCACAAGTAGGTTAGGATAGGCTACAGTAGGTTAGGTTAGGCTAGGCTAGGGTAGGCGAGAGCAGGTCATGCTAGGCGAGAGTAGGTTAGGCAAGGTTAGGCTAGGTTACAGTAGGTGAGAGTATTCTAAGCTAGAGTAGGCTTGGCTAGCGAAGAGTAGGCTAGGCTAAGGTAGGATAGGCTAGAGAAAGTTAGGCTAGCATAAAATAAGTTAGCCTAGGCTAGGCAAGGCTAGTGTAAGTTAGGATAGGTTAGGCTAGGCTAGATTAGGTTAGTTTAGGCTAGAGTAGGTTGGGCTAGAGTAGGTTAGGTAATAGTAGGTTAGGTTATGTTACATTAGGCTAGGATAGAGTAGGTTAGGCTAGAGTTGGCTAGGGTAAGATAGGCTAGGCTATGCTAGAGTAGGCTGGGATAGGTTAGGATAGACTACGATATATAAGGCTACAATAGGATAGGCTATAGCAGCTTAGGCTACACTAGGCTCTTCTAGAGTAGGGTAGGCTATGCTAGAATAATCTAGGCTTGGCCATGCTAGGTTATGCTAGTTAAGAGTAGGCTAGGCTAGGCTAGAGTAAGTTAGGCTATGCTACGCTAGTCTAGGATATGCTACAATAGGCAAGGGTAGGCTAGACTAGGTTAGGCTAGGCTAGAGTAGGCTACGCTAGAGTTGTCTAGGCTATAATAGGCTAGGGTATAGTAGGTTAGATTAGGCTAGCCTAGGCTGGGCTAGAGTAGGTCAAACTTGGCTAGGCTAGGCCATAGCAGGTTAGGATATGCTAGAGTAGGTTAGTTTAGGCTAGCCTAGCCTAGAGTAGGTTAGGCTAGTGTTGGCTAGGCTAGCATAGTATAGGGTAGGGTAGGTCATGCTATGCTAGGCTAGTGTATAGTACGTTAGGCTAAAGAAGTCTATGATAGGGTATAGTAGGCTAGGCTAAGCTAGAGTAGGCTAGGCTAGGATAGAGTATATTAGTTAAGGCTACGCTAGTGTAGGCCAAGCTAGGCTAGAGTAGGTTACATTACGCTAGTCTAGGCTAGGTTGTAGTAGGCAATGTTAGAGTATTATAGGCCATGATACACTAGAGTAGTCTAGGCTAGACTAAAGCGTTCTAGGGTAGGCTAGAGTAAGCTATGCTTGCTAGGTTAGGCTAGAGTAGACTCGGCTACAGTAGTCGAGGCTAGGATAGAGTACGATAAATTATGATAGGCCATAGTAGGTTATAGTAGGCCACAGTGGGTTAGGCTATGCTTGACTAGAGTAGGTTAGGTTAAACTAGGGTATAGCATTCTAGGCTACACTAGAGTATGTTAGGCTAGACTAGTCTAGGTTAGGCTAGGTTAGGCTAGGTTGCAGTAGGATACGATAGAGTAATACAAGGTAGGGTATGGTAGGGTAGAGTAAGCTAGGCTATAGGCTGTAATAGGGTATGCCATGTTATGTTAGGCCATAATAGGTTGTAGTAGGGTACACAAGGATAATGTAGTCTAGGCTAGGCTAAAGTAGGCTAGGCTAGGCTCGATTAGGCTAGGATAGGATTTACTTAGCTATAGTAGGATAGGATAGATTAGGGTAGAGCTAGGGGGTTAATAATCACTTAAATGAAAGTCACAAAATGTTTTTAAAATATTCTAAAATTATTAGTATTTAGGGTTTGGGGTTTAGTGTTTAGGGTTCATGTTTTAGGATTTAGGGTTTATAAGGATTTACTAAATTATTTTAATAAACACTTAAATAAAAGTTAGAAAACACTTTTTAAAATGTTATAAAATGCTTAGTGTTTAGGATTTAAGGTTTAGGGTTTAGGGTTTGAGGTTTTGGGCTTACAGTTTAGGGTTTCTTGTTTAGCGTTTATAACGCTTTAGTAAATTATTTTAATAAACACTGAAATAAAAGTTACAAAATGATTTTTGAAATGTTATAAAATGATTAGGGTTTAGGGTTTAGCTTTTAGGGCTTGGGGTTTAGGGTTTATGGTGGTTGAGCGTTTAGGGTTTATGGTTTATACGACTTTAGTAAATGGTTTTAATCAAGGCTTAAATAAAAGGTACAAAATTCTTTTTAAAATGATATAAAATGCTTAGGGTTTAGTGTTCATGGTTTGGCCTTTAGGATTCACGGTTTAGGATTTACAAGAGCTTAGTAAATTCTTTTAATAAATTCTTAAATGAAAGATCCAAAATTCTTTTTAAACTATTATGAAATTCTTATTGTTTAGGGTTTTGGGTTTTGATTTTGGGTTTTAGGTTTAGGTTTTAGGGTTTATAAGACTTTAGTAAATGCTTTTAATAAACACATAAATAAAAGTTACAAAACAATTTTTAAAATGTTATCAAAATTTTAGGATTTAGGCTTTAGGCTTTAGGGTTTAGGGTTTGGGGTTTCACTTTTAGAGTTTAGTGTTTAGGGTTTATAATACTTGATTTAATGGTTTTAATAAACACTTAAATAAAAATTACGGACTACTTTTTAAAATGTTATAAAATGCTTAGTGTTTATGGTTTAGAGTTAAGGGTTTGAGATTTATTGTTTGGAGTTTAGGGTTTAGGGTTTATAACACTTTCATAAAAGCTTTTAATAAACACTTAAATAAAATTTAGGCAAGAATAGAGTAGGTTAGGATAGGCTAGGTTTGGGTAGTGTAGAGTAAGGTAGGCTAGGCTCTAGGTTAGAGTAGGTTATGTTAGGCTAGTTTAGGCTATAGTAGGTTAGACTAGGCTCGGGTACACTTAACTAGAGTAGGTTAGAGTAGGCTTGGATAGAGCATGTTAGGTTATGTTAGACTAGGTTTAGGCTAGGCTAGGTTAGGATAGGCTAGTTTATAGTAGGTTAGGCTAGGGTGGAGTAGGTTATGCTAGGTTAGGCTAGACTAGGTTAGAGTATGCTACGCTAGAGTAGGTTATGTTAGGTTAGACTATGTTAGGCTAGGCAAGAGTTGGTTAAGATATTTCACACTAGGCTACGTGTGAATAGGTCATGCTAGTAGATAGTAGCTTAAGCAAGGCTAGAGTAGGCTAGCCTATGTAAGAGTAGGCTAGGCTAGAGTAGGCTAGAGTAGGCAATGATAGGCTAGGCTAGGCTAGGGTAGTGTAGAGTAAGTTAGGCTAGGTTACGCTCGAGTAGGTTAGAGTAGGCCACGCTAGTGTAGGATATATTAGGTTAGACTAGGTAAGGCTAGGGTAGAGTAGGTTACGCTATGTCATGCTACAGTACGTGAGAGTAGGTCCTGCTATGAGAGAGTAGCTAAGGCTAGGATAGGCTAGAGTAGGTCAGAGTAATCTAGGCTAGAGTAGGCTAGGTTAGTCAATAGTAGGCTAGGCTAGGCTAGAGTAGGTCAGAGTAATATAGGCTAGAGTAGGCTAGGTTAGTCAATAGTAGGCTAGGCTAGAGTAAGTTAGGCTAGGATAGAGTAGGTTAAGCTAGGCTAGACTTATTTAGGCTAGGCTAGAGTAGGTTAGGCTAGGTTAAGCTAGATTAGGTTAGTCTAGGCTAGAGTAGGTTAGGTTAGGCTATACTACAGTAGGTTAGGCTAGAGTAGGCTAGCTTGGGCTAGGCTATGATAGAGTAGGCTAGGGTAGTATAGGATAAAGTAGGTGAGGCTAGAGTAGGCTAGGCTAGTCTACGGTAGCCTAGAACATGCTAGGCTAGAGTAGGTTAGTCTATTGTAGGCTACACTAGTCTAGGCCAGAGTAGGCTACACTAGCTTAGGCCAAAGTAGCCTAGAATGTCTAGAGTCGCCGATGCTAAAGTAGGTTAAAGCAAGCTAGGCTTCTACATAGGACAGGATAGGTTAAGCCAAAATAGATTCCTTCCTAAAGGAAGCTAGAATGAGTAATTTAAGCTAGGCTAAATAAAAGATAGGATAGCTACGCTAGGGAGAGTAGTCAGGGTAAGCTAGCCTAAAGTAGGTTAGAATACACCACACAAAGCTAGCGAAAAATAGGTTAAGTTACACAAGACTAAGCTAGACACAAATAGGCTAGGTAGGCTAGAGTGAGTTAGAATAGGCTAGGAAAAGGTAACCGAGAGTACATCAGGATAGAAGAAAGTAGACTAAGCTACATAAGAATAGACTAGACTAGGTTAGAGTAGATGAGAGAAAGCTAGGCTAGAGTAGGCTAGGCTAGGCAAGAATAGGCTAAGCTATGGCAAACTAGAGTAGACTAGGCTAGAATAGGCTAAGCTATGCTAAACTAGAGTAGACTAGGCTAGGCTAGAGTAGATTAGGGCTGCTATAGGCTAGGTTAGGCTACAATAAGGTAGGGAAGGTTATGCTAGAGTAGGTTAGGATCGAGAAGGGTAGGGATAGGCTAAGCTAGGGTAGAGTAAGGGAGGGATAAGCTAGGCTAGGCTAGACTAGGTAGGTTATGTTGGACTAGGTTTAGGCTAGGCTAGGTTAGGCTAGGCGAGGTTAGAGTAGGTTAGGCCAGGGTAGAGTAAGTTAGGTTAGGTTAGCCTAGAGTAGGTTAGAGTAGGCTAGGCTAGAGTAGGCTGTGTTAGGTTAGGCTAGGTTAGGGAAGGTTATGCTAGAGTAGGTTGGGATCGAGAAGGGTAGGGATAGGCTAAGCTAGGGTAGAGTAAGGGAGGGATAAGCTAGGCTAGGCTAGACTAGGTTAGGTTATGTTGGACTAGGTTTAGGCTAGGCTAGGTTAGGCTAGGCTAGGTTAGAGTAGGTTAGGCCACGGTAGAGTAAGTTAGGTTAGGTTAGCCTAGAGTAGGTTAGAGTAGGCTAGGCTAGAGTAGGCTGTGTTAGGTTAGGCTAGGGTAGGCTAGCCTAGGGTAGGCAAAGGTATGCAAGAATAGAGTAGGTTAGGATAGGCTAGGTTTGGGTAGTGTAGGGTAAGGTAGGCTAGGATCTAGGTTAGAGTAGGTTAGATTAGGCTAGTTTAGGCTAGAGTAGGTTAGAGTAGGCTCGAGTACACTTGACTAGAGTAGGTTAGAGTGGTCTTGGATAGAGCACGTTAGGTTATGTTAGACTAGGTTTAGGCTAGGCTAGGTTAGGCTAGGCTAGGTTAGAGTAGGTCAGGCTAGGGTAGAGTAAGTTATGCTAGGTTAGGCCAGACTAGGTTAGAGTAGGCTAGGCTAGAGTAGGCTACGTTAGGTTAGACTATGTTAGGCTAGGCTAGAGTAGGTTAAGATATTTCATGCTAGGCTACGTGTGAATAGGCCATGCTAGGAGATAGTAGCTTAAGCTACGCTGGGGAAGAGTATGTCAGAGTAAGCTAGGCTAGAGTAGGCTAGGTTATGCAAGGGTAGGCTAGGTTAGAGTAGGCTGGAGTAGGCAATGGTAGGCTAGGCTAGGCTAGGGTAGTGTAGAGTAGGTTAGTCTAGGCTACGCTCGAGTAGGTTAGAGTAGGCCATGCTAGTGTAGGATATGTTAGGTTAGACTAGGTAAGGCTAGGCTAGAGTAGGTTAGGCTATGTGATGCTAGGATACGTGAGAGTAGGTCATGCTAGGAGAGAGTAGCTAAGGCTAGGATAGGCTAGAGAAGGCTAGAGTAATCTAGGCTACATTAGGCTAGGTTAGTCAAGAGTAGGCTAGGCTAGAGTAAGTTAAGCTAGGATAGAGTAGGTTAAGCTAGGCTAGACTGCTTTAGGCTAGGCTAGTGTAGGTTAGGCTAGGTTGGGCTAGGTTAAGCTAGATTAAGTTAGTCTAGGCTAAAGTAGGTTAAGTTAGGCTAGACTAAAGCACGTTAGGCTAGAGTAGGCTAGGTTGGGCTAGGCTACAATAGAGTAGGCTAGGATAGAGTAGGTTAGGCTATTGTAGGCTACACTAGTCTAGGCTACAGTAGGCTACACTAGCCTAGGCTAAAGTAGCCTAGAGTAGGCTATAGTAGGCTATGCTATAGTAGGCTAGAGCAAACTAAGCTAGGCTACACTAGGATAGGCTAGGTTAAGCTAAAGTAGGCTATGGTTGGCTAGGGTAGGCTAGAATAGAATAGTTTAATCTAGGCTAGGCTAGGCTAGAGTAGGTTAGGCTACACCATACTAGGCTAGGGAAGAGTAAGTTAGGTTACGCTAGGCTAGGCTAGGCACAAGTAGGTTAGGATAGGCTACAGTAGGTTAGGTTAGGCTAGGCTAGGGTAGGCGAGAGCAGGTCATGCTAGGCGAGAGTAGGTTAGGCAAGGTTAGGCTAGGTTACAGTAGGTGAGAGTATTCTAAGCTAGAGTAGGCTTGGCTAGCGAAGAGTAGGCTAGGCTAAGGTAGGATAGGCTAGAGCAAGTTAGGCTAGCATAAAATAAGTTAGGCTAGGCTAGGCAAGGCTAGTGTAAGTTAGGATAGGTTAGGCTAGGCTAGATTAGGTTAGTTTAGGCTAGAGTAGGTTGGGCTAGAGTAGGTTAGGTAATAGTAGGTTAGGTTATGTTACATTAGGCTAGGATAGAGTAGGTTAGGCTAGAGTTGGCTAGGGTAAGATAGGCTAGGCTATGCTAGAGTAGGCTGGGATAGGTTAGGATAGACTAGGATATATAAGGCTACAATAGGATAGGCTATAGTAGCTTAGGCTACACTAGGCTCTTCTAGAGTAGGGTAGGCTATGCTAGAATAATCTAGGCTTGGCCATGCTAGGTTATGCTAGTTAAGAGTAGGCTAGGCTAGGCTAGAGTAAGTTAGGCTATGCTACGCTAGTCTAGGATATGCTACAATAGGCAAGGGTAGGCTAGACTAGGTTAGGCTAGGCTAGAGTAGGCTACGCTAGAGTTGTCTAGGCTATAATAGGCTAGGGTATAGTAGGTTAGATTAGGCTAGGCTAGGCTGGGCTAGAGTAGGTCAAACTTGGCTAGGCTAGGCCATAGCAGGTTAGGATATGCTAGAGTAGGTTAGTTTAGGCTAGCCTAGCCTAGAGTAGGTTAGGCTAGTGTTGGCTAGGCTAGCATAGTATAGGGTAGGGTAGGTCATGCTATGCTAGGCTAGTGTATAGTACGTTAGGCTAAAGAAGTCTATGATAGGCTATAGTAGGCTAGGCTAAGCTAGAGTAGGCTAGGCTAGGATAGAGTATATTAGTTAAGGCTACGCTAGTGTAGGCCAAGCTAGGCTAGAGTAGGTTACATTAGGCTAGTCTAGGCTAGGTTGTAGTAGGCAATGTTAGAGTATTATAGGCCATGATACACTAGAGTAGTCTAGGCTAGACTAAAGCGTTCTAGGGTAGGCTAGAGTAAGCTATGCTTGCTAGGTTAGGCTAGAGTAGACTCGGCTACAGTAGTCGAGGCTAGGATAGAGTACGATAAATTATGATAGGCCATAGTAGGTTATAGTAGGCCACAGTGGGTTAGGCTATGCTTGACTAGAGTAGGTTAGGTTAAACTAGGGTATAGCATTCTAGGCTACACTAGAGTATGTTAGGCTAGACTAGTCTAGGTTAGGCTAGGTTAGGCTAGGTTGCAGTAGGATACGATAGAGTAATCCAAGGTAGGGTATGGTGGGGTAGAGTAAGCTAGGCTATAGGCTGTAATAGGGTATGTCATGTTATGTTAGGCTATAATAGGTTGTAGTAGGGTACACAAGGATAATGTAGTCTAGGCTAGGCTAAAGTAGGCTAGGCTAGGCTCGATTAGGCTAGGATAGGATTTACTTAGCTATAGTAGGCTAGGATAGATTAGGGTAGAGCTAGGGGGTTAATAATCACTTAAATGAAAGTCACAAAATGTTTTTTAAAATATTCTAAAATTATTAGTATTTAGGGTTTGGGGTTTAGTGTTTAGGGTTCATGTTTTAGGATTTAGGGTTTATAAGGATTTACTAAATTATTTTAATAAACACTTAAATAAAAGTTAGAAAACACTTTTTAAAATGTTATAAAATGCTTAGTGTTTAGGATTTAAGGTTTAGGGTTTAGGGTTTGAGGTTTGGGGCTTACAGTTTAGGGTTTCTTGTTTAGGGTTTATAACGCTTTAGTAAATTATTTTAATAAACACTGAAATAAAAGTTACAAAATGATTTTTGAAATGTTATAAAATGATTAGGGTTTAGGGTTTAGCTTTTAGGGCTTGGGGTTTAGGGTTTATGGTGGTTGAGCGTTTAGGGTTTATGGTTTATACGACTTTAGTAAATGGTTTTAATCAAGGCTTAAATAAAAGTTACAAAATTCTTTTTAAAATGATATAAAATGCTTAGGGTTTAGTGTTCATGGTTTGGCCTTTAGGATTCACGGTTTAGGATTTACAAGAGCTTAGTAAATTCTTTTAATAAATTCTTAAATGAAAGATCCAAAATTCTTTTTAAACTATTATGAAATTCTTATTGTTTAGGGTTTTGGGTTTTGATTTTGGGTTTTAGGTTTAGGTTTTAGGGTTTATAAGACTTTAGTAAATGCTTTTAATAAACACATAAATAAAAGTTACAAAACAATTTTTAAAATGTTATCAAAATTTTAGGATTTAGGCTTTAGGCTTTAGGGTTTAGGGTTTGGGGTTTCACGTTTAGAGTTTAGTGTTTAGGGTTTATAATACTTGATTTAATGGTTTTAATAAACACTTAAATAAAAATTACGGACTACTTTTTAAAATGTTATAAAATGCTTAGTGTTTATGGTTTAGAGTTAAGGGTTTGAGATTTATTGTTTGGAGTTTAGGGTTTAGGGTTTATAACACTTTCATAAAAGCTTTTAATAAACACTTAAATAAAATTTAGGCAAGAATAGAGTAGGTTAGGATAGGCTAGGTTTGGGTAGTGTAGAGTAAGGTAGGCTAGGCTCTAGGTTAGAGTAGGTTATGTTAGGCTAGTTTAGGCTAGAGTAGGTTAGACTAGGCTCGGGTACACTTAACTAGAGTAGGTTAGAGTAGGCTTGGATAGAGCATGTTAGGTTATGTTAGACTAGGTTTAGGCTAGGCTAGGTTAGGATAGGCTAGTTTATAGTAGGTTAGGCTAGGGTGGAGTAGGTTATGCTAGGTTAGGCTAGACTAGGTTAGAGTATGCTACGCTAGAGTAGGTTATGTTAGGTTAGACTATGTTAGGCTAGGCAAGAGTTGGTTAAGATATTTCACACTAGGCTACGTGTGAATAGGTCATGCTAGTAGATAGTAGCTTAAGCAAGGCTAGAGTAGGCTAGCCTATGTAAGAGTAGGCTAGGCTAGAGTAGGCTAGAGTAGGCAATGATAGGCTAGGCTAGGCTAGGGTAGTGTAGAGTAGGTTAGGCTAGGTTACGCTCGAGTAGGTTAGAGTAGGCCACGCTAGTGTAGGATATATTAGGTTAGACTAGGTAAGGCTAGGGTAGAGTAGGTTAGGCTATGTCATGCTACAGTACGTGAGAGTAGGTCCTGCTATGAGAGAGTAGCTAAGGCTAGGCTAGGCTAGAGTAGGTCAGAGTAATCTAGGCTAGAGTAGGCTAGGTTAGTCAACAGTAGGCTAGGCTAGGCTAGAGTAGGTCAGAGTAATCTAGGCTAGAGTAGGCTAGGTTAGTCAATAGTAGGCTAGGCTAGAGTAAGTTAGGCTAGGATAGAGTAGGTTAAGCTAGGCTAGACTTATTTAGGCTAGGCTAGAGTAGGTTAGGCTAGGTTAAGCTAGATTAGGTTAGTCTAGGCTAGAGTAGGTTAGGTTAGGCTAGACTACAGTAGGTTAGGCTAGAGTAGGCTAGGTTGGGCTAGGCTATGATAGAGTAGGCTAGGGTAGTATAGGATAAAGTAGGTGAGGCTAGAGTAGGCTAGGCTAGTCTACGGTAGCCTAGAACATGCTAGGCTAGAGTAGGTTAGTCTATTGTAGGCTACACTAGTCTAGGCCAGAGTAGGCTACACTAGCTTAGGCCAAAGTAGCCTAGAGTAGTCTACAGTGGGCTATGCTATAGTAGGTTAGAGCAAGCTAGGCTAGGCTACACTAGGATAGGCTAGGTTAAGCCAAAGTAGGCTATGGTTGCTTAGGGTAGGCTAGAATAGAGTAGTTTCAGCTAGGCTAGGATAAGCGAGGATAGGCTAGGGTAGGGTAGGGTAGAGTAGGTCAGGGTAGGCTAGCCTAGAGTAGGTTAGGCTACACCACACAAGGCTAGCGAAGAGTAGGTTAGGTTACGCTAGGCTAGGCTAGGCACGAGTAGGTTAGGATAGGCTAGAGTGGGTTAGGTTAGGCTAGGATAGGGTAGGCGAGAGTAGGTCATGCTAGGTGAGAGTAGGTTAGGCTAGGTTAGACTAGAGTAGGCTAGGTTAGAGTAGGTGAGAGTATTCTAGGCTAGAGTAGGCTTGGCTAGGGAAGAGTAGGCTAGGCTAATGTAGGATAGGCTAGAGCAAGTTAGGCTAGGATAGAATAAGTTAGGCTAGGCTAGGCAAGGCTAGTGTAAGTTAAGATAGGTTAGGCTAGGCTAGATTAGGTTAGTCTAGGCTAGAACAGGTTGGACAAGGCTAGGCTAGAGTAGGTTAGGAAATAGTAGGTTGGGTTATGTTACATTAGGCTA
This sequence comes from Pinus taeda, assembly GCA_000404065.3. Classification (NCBI taxonomy): domain Eukaryota; kingdom Viridiplantae; phylum Streptophyta; class Pinopsida; order Pinales; family Pinaceae; genus Pinus; species Pinus taeda. The sequence goes on from APFE030155218.1 coordinate 14,380, forward strand.
GGATAGAGTAGGTTATGGTAGAGTCGGCTATGGTAAGATAGGCTAGGCTACACTAGAGTAGGTTGGGCTAGGTTAGGTTAGAGTAGGCAAGGCTATACTAGGTTAGGCTATGCTAGAGTACAATGGACTAGTGCAGACTATAGTAGCCTAGGATAAGGTAGAGTATGCTAGGCTAGCCAAGGCTAGAATAAGCTAGGTTAGGCTAGAGTAGGCTTGACTAGGCTAGAGTAGGTTAGGCTAAGGTAGTCAAGGGTAGAGTAGGCTAAAGTAGGCTAGGCAAGGTTAGGCTAGAGTAGGCTAGGCTAGGCTAGGCTAGAGTAGGGTAGAGTAGGGTAAGTTATTCTAGGCTATAGTAGGCTAGAGTAGGTTAGTCTAGAGTAGTCTAGGCTAGGCTAGAGTAGGGTAGGCTAGGCAAGGCTAATCTAGAGTAGGCTATATAAGGCTACTATAGGATAGGCCATAGTAGGTTAGGCTAGGCTAGGCTAGGCTAGGCTCTACTAGAGTAGGGTAGGCTATGCTAGAGTAATCTAGGCTTGGCCACGCTAGGTTATGCTACTTAAGAGTAGGTTAGGCTAGGCTCTAGTAGAGTAGGGTAGCCTATGCTAGAGTAATCTAGGCTTGGCCACGCTAGGATATGCTACTTAAGTGTAGGTTATGCTAGGATACAGTAGGCTAGGCTAGGCTAGAGTAAGTTAGGTTATGCTATGCTAGGCTAAAGTAGGCTATGCTAGGCTAGGATATGCTACAATAGGCAAGCATAGGCTAGACTAGGTTAGGCTGGGCTAGAGTAGGCTAGGCTATCGTAGGCTAGGGTATAGTAGGTTAGGTTAGGCTAGCTTATCTTAAGCTACGCTAGGCTGGGCTAGAGTAGGTCAAACTTGGTTAGGCTAGGCCATAGTATGTTAGGATACGCTAGAGTAGGTTAGTCTAGGCAAGGATAGCCTAGAGTAGGTTAGGATAGGGTTGGCTAGGCTAGCATAGTATAGGGTAGGGTATGTCAGGCTATGCTAGGCTAGTGTATAGTAGGTTAGGCTAAAGATGTCTATGATAGGCTATAGTAGGCTAGGCTAGGATAGAGTATCTTAGTTAAGGCTACACTAGTGTAGGCCAAGCTAGGCTAGAGTAGGTTACGTTAGGCTAGTCTATGCTAGGTTGTAGTAGGAAATGTTAGAGTATTATAAGCCACGATAGACTAGAGTAGTCTAGGCTAGACTAAAGCTTTCAAGGGTAGGCTAGAGTAAGCTATGCTAGCTAGGTTAGGCTACAGTAGTTGAGGCTAGGATAGAGTATGATAGATTATGCTAGGTGAGAGTAGGTTATGCCTGGCCATAGTGGGTTAGCATATGCTCGACTAGAGTAGGTTAGGTTAAACTAGGGTATAGAATTCTAGGCTATGCTAGAGTATGTTGGGCTAGACAAGGCTAGACTAGGCTAGGCTAGGCTAGGTTGCAGTAGCATAGGATAGAGTAATCCACGGTAGGGTATGGTAGGGTAGAGTAGGCTAGGCTATAGGCTATAATAGGTTATGTTAGGTTATGTTAGGCTATAATAGGTTTTAGTAGGGTACACTAGGATAAAGTAGTCTAGGTTAGGCTAAAGTAGGCTAGGCTAGGCTCGGTTAGGCTAGGATAGGCTTTACTAAGCTATAGAAGGCTAGGATAGATTAGGGTAGAGCAAGGGGGTTAATAAACACTTAAATTAAAGTCACAAAACGTTTTTTAAAATGTTATAAAATGATTGGTATTTAGGGTTTTGTGTTTAGGGTTTAGGGTTCATATTTTAGGATTTAGGGTTTATAAGGATTTAGTAAATTATTTTAATAAACAATTAAATAAAATTTAAAAACTCTTTTTAAAATGTTATAAAATGCTTAGGGTTTAGGGTTTGGGGTCTAGGGTTTAAGGTTTAGGTTTTATAAGGGTTCAGTAAATGATTTTAATAAAAACTTAAATAAAACTTACAAAACACTTTTCAAAATGTTATAAAATGCTTAGTGTTTAGGGTTTATGGTTTCATGTTTGGGGTTTACAATTTAGGGTTTATAACGCTTTAGTAAATTATTTTAATAAACACTGTAATAGAAGTTACAAAATTATTTTTGAAACGCTTTAAAATGATTAGGGTTTAGGGTTTGGTGTTTAGGGTTTGGGGTTTAGGGTTTATGATTGTTTACTCTTTAGAGTTTATGGTTTATAAGACTTTAGTAAATCCTTTTAATAAAGGCTTAAATAAAAGTTACAAAATTCTTTTTAAAATGATATAAAATGCTTAGGATTTAGTGTTTAGGGTTTGGCCTTTGGGATTTAGGATTTAGGGTTTACAAGACCTTAGTAAATTCTTTTAATAAAGTCTTAAATGAAAGATAGAAAATGCATTTTAAGCTATTGTAAAATGCTTATTGTTTAGGGTTTTGGGTTTTGATTTTGGGTTTTAGGTTTAGGGTTTAGGGTTTATGTTCTAGGGTTTATAGCACTTTAGTAAATGCTTTTAGTAAACATTTAAATAAAAGTTACCAAACAGTTTTTAAAATGTTATAAAATGCTTAGGATTTAGGGTTTAGGCTTTATGGTTTAGGGTTTGGGGTTTCAGGTTTAGATTTTAGTGTTTAGGTTTTATAACACTTGATTTAATGCTTTTAATAAACACTTAAATAAATGTTACGGACTGATTTTTAAAATCTTATAAAATTCTTAGTGTTTATGGTTTAGAGTTAAGGGTTTGAGGTTTATTGTTTTATGGTTTAGGGTTTGGGGTTTAGGGTTCATGGTTTCGGTTTTACAACACCTTAGTAATTGTTTTAATAAACACTTAAATAAAAGTTACAAAACACTTTTTAAAATGTTATAAAATGCTTAGGGTTTTTGTTTAGGATTTGGGGTTTACGGTTTATGGTTTAGGGTTTGGGGTTTAGGGTTAAGGGTTTAAGGTTTAGGGTTTAGGGTGTAGGGATGAACCACCCCACCTTATGAGGTTATCCATTGCTACATATTACACATAATGTGTTCATCCCATGGAGCCTTGAGGAGTTATGAAGAAAAATAAATAAAAGGAAAAAGGTTTATGAAGAAAGGTGGAAAAACAAAGTTCGGGGTATCTCATGTACCATAATTTTCTCCCTCCTACAGTCACATACCCAGGTGTGGTGGTGTGGTCTTCCCTTATTATAGATACACATAAAATTCTTACGGTTTATGTTTTATGGATTAGGGTTTGGGGTTTAGGGTTTATAACATTTTACTAAATTATTTTATTAAGCACTTAAATAAAAGTTACAAATAGTTTTTAAAATGTTATAAAATTCTTAGGCTTTAGCATTTAGGGCTTAGGGTTTATAACAATTCAGTAAAAGTTTTTAATATACACTTAAATAAAAGTTACAAAACACTCTTTAAAATGCTATAAATTAATTAGGGTTTAGGTTATAGGGTTTAGGTTTTAGGGATTAGGGTTTAAAGTTTATCACAATTTAATAAATTCTTTTAATAAACATGTAAAAAAAGTTACAAAACACTTTTTAAAATGTTATGAAATGCTTATGGTTTGGGTTTTAGGGTATAAGGTATAGGGTTTAGGGTTTGGGGTTTAGGGTTTAGGGTTAGGGTTTAGTGTTTATAAGACTTTAGTAAATTGTTCTAATAAACGCTTAAATAAAGGTTACAAAATGATTTTTGAAATGTTATAAAAGGCTTAACGTTTAGCGTTTAGGGTTTAGGTTTTTTAGTTTAGGGTTTAGCGTTTAGGGTTTAGGTTTTTTAGTTTAGGGTTTAGCGTTTAGTGTTTAGGTTTTTTAGTTTAGGGTTTATAGTTTGGGCTTTAGTTTTTATGGTTTAGGGTTTATAACACTTTAGTAAATTCTTTTAATAAACACTTAATTAAAAGTTTAAAATTCTGTTTAAAATGTTATAAAATGATTAGGGCTTAGGTTTTAGGGTTTTGGGGTTTAGGGTTTAGAGTTTCAGGTTTATGGTTTAAGGTTTATAATACTTTAGTAAATGCTTTTAATAAACACTTAAATAAAAGTTACAAAACACTTTTTAAGATGTTGTAAAATGCTTAGGGTTTAGGTTTTAGGATTTATAACACATTAGTAAATGATTTTAATAAAAACCTAAATAAAATTTAGAAAACACTTTTTGAAATGTTATAAAATACATAGGGTTTACGTTTTAGGGTTTCAACTGTAGCGTTTGGGGCTTAGGGTTTAGGTTTTATAACACTTTTGTAAATGATTTAATAAACACTTAAATAAAAGTTACAAAATGATTTTTAAAATGTTATAAAATTATCAAGGTTTACGGTATAGGGTTTACAGTTTGGGGCTTACAATTCAGGGCTTAAGTTTAGGATTTATAACAATTTGGTAAATTATTTTAGTAAAATGTTAAATAAAAGTTACAAAACACTTTTCAAAATATTATAAAATACTTTGAGTTTAGGGTTTAGGGTTTTGGGTTTAGGGTTTATAACACTTTAGAAAATGCTTTAAAGTTACAAAATGCTTTTTAAAATGCTATAAAATGATTATTAATTAGGGGTTGGGGTTTGGTGTTTTGGGGTTTAGGGTTCATGTTTTAGGATTTAGTAGATTCTTTTAATAAACACTTAAATAAAAGTTAAAAAAAATCTTTTTAAATGTTATAAAATGCCTTGGGTTTATGGTTTGGGATTTAGGGTTTAAGGTTTAGCACTTATAAGGGTTAAGTAAATGCTATAAAATGATTAGGGTTTAGGGTTTACTGTTTAGGGTTTAGAGTTTAGCGTTTGGGGCTTGGGGTAATAACAAAATTAAAATATTTTTCAAATAATTAATTTTTAGACTTAAAATTTAACCATCAAAATATTTATTAAAAATTAGGAGTGAGCCCATAAGGATATATCAAATATTCATGAAACTTTGTGACAACTAATATATGATGTAGTAATATAAAATTTCTGCAAATATGGCCTTTTTGGGTACTCAAAATAATAGAAAGGGAAGCCAATTTTTTCCTTGGAATGTAAGCATAATCATTTGTGATTCATGAATTTGGATGCATCCATTTTTTCAATCGCCCATTTTCGCTATACCATAGGTATTATTGGAAGCTATTTTTATTTTTACAATAAAAACAATAGCTTCATCAATTCTAATTTAGATTTTTGGTAGAAATTATTTGACCAATGGAAAACTAAAAATCTTCAATGCTTTACAATGTTTAACAATGTTTTTATATGATTGACCTTTATTTCTTCTATGCTCTAAATACAATCATACATCACTCACATTTCAAAATGATTATTGGTAATGCTTGCTAACCAAAGTATTATATTTATCATAGCCTTCTTTGAAACTAAACTACAACCTCCATAGATTTGCTAAGATTTTCCTTCTTTTTTCAATATTATAACTATTACAATAAATTTAATACTTTGGTTTATATCACATTTAAAGTAGAAAAACATTTTAAATAGCATTCAAAATGTTTTCATTTCTTATTCATAAAAATTATTAATTCTCAATCTAAAAAACAACTTTAGTTATTTGGCCAATAAGTATTAATTATGAAAGTTTTTGTGTTGTTAAAATCTTAAATTCTAATTAAAAACAATTTTAAACCACAAAGATGCATCTTTTACTCATGCCTGCTCATTAAGTGTTTTTATATCTTGTATTTATCTTTAAATGTTAAATATGATTATACTTTATTTAATAATTTATGGATTATTAATTATTATATATTATATTAATTATATATATATATATTATTTGGATTTATTTATTTAAAAATGAAAATATTAATAAATAATAAATATTTATATTAAAAATTTTATCTTTTAAATTTTTTTTATAATTAAAATAATTTAATAACCAAATTCAAATATTTTTCAAATAACTATGTTTTTGGACCTAAAACTTAACTATAAAAATTTTTATCACATGATTAAAATTTTAAATTCTATATAATTTCCTAAGTTCAAAAGTAAATTATTTGTATAATATCAATTAATCAAAATGATATTTATCATAATAAAGAATTACTAAATATTATAATAATGTAAAATTATTTTAGAAATAATTATTCTTATTTTATTATCAAATTATGGTAAATAGACCTAAATGCGAAGATGTTTTTGCTTCGGTAGTTTAAGTACCTATGTTTCCTGGAATGGATGTAAATCTATTTGTGAGTTATTATAAGGGTAGATTAATTACTCATTAGTTTGAAGGGATGGGGATCACCATAGGTGTCTCTCCCATTTTATATTTATCAAATTTTAATTCCCTATCTTTCATGGAATGGGTGTAAATCAACTTTTGAGTTATTATAGGGTACACTAATTACTCATTAATTTGATGGGATGGGCATCACTATATCTGTCTCTCACATTTTATATTTATTGAATTTTCCTTCATGCATGCTCCCTAGTTGGCCAAACAATCCACCAACACCTTGTGTGTCCTTAAAACATGAAATAACAAAGCTATATTCAAATTGTGCTACCAAATCCATGAATATTTGAATTATTATTTATTAATTCCAATTTGGGAGTGAGTGTAAGAAGATATATCAAATAGCTATGAATTCTCTCCAACAACTAGTATAAAAGTTCTACAATTATGATATTTTTGGGTATTCAAAATAATGGAAAGGGAAACAAAAAAAATTGCTTAAAGTGTAGGAAGAAGGATTTGTGATTCTTGGAGTTGCATACATCAAATGTTGCAATTGAACAATTTGGATGTAGTAGGGGTATTCTTGGAGAGTAGATTCATTTTACAATAAAAACAACACCTTCACCAAGTCAAATTTACATTATTGGAAGAAATTATTTGACCAATTGAAAACTAAAGACCTTCAATTCCATACAAAGTTTAACCATGTATTTAGGTGATTGATCTTTATTTTTTGCAAGCTTTTAATACCATGATACACCATTAATTACATTTCAGAATTATTATTGGTATTGCTTGCTAACCAATGCATAGTATTTATTAAAGTCTTCCTTGAAATTAAACTAAATCCTCCCTACATTTGTTAACCTTTATTTTTTTATTTTTTATTTTTATTATTATAACTATCAAAATAAATGTAATACTTCATCTTTTAAAATATTCAATTATGAACATATTTGAAATAATATTTAATATGTTTTCATATTGCATTTATAATATATATTCATTCCCAATCTAACAAACACATTTAATTATTTAGACAATAATTATTAATTACAAAAATCTTATTTATTGACACAATGATAAGTTCTGATTATCTTTTTTATTCAATTATGAACATATTTTAAATAATATTTAATATGTTTTCATATTTCAATTATTAAATATATGCATTCCCAATGTAACAAATATCTTTAATTATTTAGACAATAATTATTAATTATAAAAATCTTGTTTATAGTACATGAAGATTCTAACTATTTATTTTCTAAACCTAAACAACAAGCAATGTCTAATTTATGTGGCCCATTTAAATATTTTTATACTTATATTTATCTTGTAAATTAATGTGATTAATTTATTAATATTTAGAAATATAAATAGGAACTTAATAATTATTTAAATTATAAAATTATTTTAAAAATATTAAATAATATTGAATATTAAAAATAATTTTCTTTACTTTTTTATAATTAAAATATAAATAATTAAATTAAAATAATTCTAAATACTAAATTTTGACTTAATTTTAACCACAAATTTTATCAACATAATTAAATAATAATTTCCTATATTATTTCTGATAAAGTGATTTTTAACAATATCAACTAGCTAAAATATATTTAAACAATAATATATTATTAAATATAAAATTATTAATGGTTATAACACCATAATTAAATATTATAAAGGATCTGAAAAATAATTGTTGCTTTATTTTCTTGGAACTTTCTCCAGAAAAGCATGACATGACCGTTCGACCTCTTTTCTAAATCTCATTGTTCCAAAAAAAGCATTGCTTTTTCCGAGATATGACTATTCTGCTCCTTTCTTTTGCACAATATTTGATATGGAATTTGGGGACGCTCTGTTGTATTCAATTTGAGGACACTTTGGGATGCCCTGCTGGATTTTCTTCCCTATCAAACTCAGAATGCATGCTCTGTTGGATTTTCTCAATTTGTTCTTGTTATTCCCTATGAAAACTCTTTCCAGTTATATTTGAGGATCTTCTGCTAGATTTGAGGATGCTTTGTTCAAACTGGAAATGCATGCTCTTTGGGGATGCTCTGTATTTGAGGATCTTCTGCTGGATTTTGAGGACGCTTTGTTGGATCAAGTGATTACTTTAGGGGCTGCTCTGTTGCATTTTCTTCCATATCAAATGGGGATCCTCTGTTGGATTTCCTTCTATATCAAACTCAAGGTATGAAAACTCCTTCCAGTTATCTTATCATCTTTCTTTCTTTGATCATTGTCTGATAACATAATAAATTCGAGTTTAGCTTTCCTTTCATGGCCTACCATATTTAATTTCTTCGAAGAATAACATGTAATTTAGATATATATGGGACATTGAGGTTCATTTCTCGTGCATGTTTTGGCAAATCATGTTTTGGCATGTTTAAATTATTTGTTTATTAATATTATTTAATTATGTCTTTTAAGAGTCATTTTGAATATATTTTTTTATTAAAGGTTAAGCTAGAATATGTTAAGATCGAATAAAGTAGACTAAGCTACATAACAATAGAATAGGTTAGTTTAGATTAGACTACGGCAAGCTAGAGCCAGTTAGAATACGCTAAGCTATGCCAACCTATAACATACTAGGCTAAAATAGGCTAAGCTATGCTAAACTACAGTAGACTAGGCTAGGCTAGAGTAGATTAGGGCTACTATAGGCTAGGTTAGGCTACAATAAGCTAGGGAAGGTTACGCTAGAGTAGGTTAGGCTCAAGAAGGGTAGGGATGGGCTAGGCTAGGGTAGAGTAGGGGAGGGATAAGCTAGGCTAGGCTATAGTAGGTTAGGTTATGTTGGACTATGTTTAGGCTAGGCTAGGCTAGAGTAGGTTAGGCTAGGGTAGAGTAAGCTACTCTAGGTTAGGCTAGAGTAGGTTAGAGTAGGCTAGGCTAGAGTAGGCTATGCTAGGTTAGGCTAGGGTAGGCTAGCCTAGGGTAGGCTAAGGTAGGTAAGAATAGAGCATGTTAGGATAGGCCATCTTACGCTAGTGTAGGGTAAGGTAGGCTAGGCTCTAGGTTAGAGTAGGTTAGGTTAGCCTAGTTTAGGCCAGGTTAGGCTGCAGTAGGTTAGACTAGGGTCGAGTACACTTAACTAGAGTAGGTTAGAGTAGGCTCTGTTAGGTTAGACTATGTTAGCTCTGTTCAAGAAGTATTATTGAATTGCTCAGCTAAGCTAACTTAAATATTAAATATGAATTGGTATTGGTACCTGCACCCGTTTTTGAATCCACATGTGTGCGGAAAGATTGAATCCAGGTAGAGTAGGTAAATTTCTTTGCATCTTCTTGCTTTTATATATATATATATATATTATATATGTATAAATATATATATATATATAATATATATATAATTCAATATATACTGATCAAACATGAGATGGGAAATGAGTAGGAACTAATTTGGTCTGAAGATTGTGCCCTTTTCAAAGCTATATTTATTTTGGGGATCGGCCCTGCATAATTATGAATCATAACCTTCATTATGACATAAATATTTATACGCCCCATAATTGATAGTACCCATTTTAAATTCTAAGAGAATAAATCAGGCATCAGGTTCAACTAATAATTTCATTTCAATTAATGTAAGAACTGAGACTAGCATAGAATCCGAATAATTTAGATTCAGTTCACTGTGTCCTGCGTATAATTTATAGCCACACACTCAAACAAACTGAGTTATTCTAGCGACCAATGACAGTTCACCGCC
>APFE030155221.1:0-15576 GCA_000404065.3 Pinus taeda
TTAAAAATTTCTTTTGTATAATTGCTTAATGATATTGGATGTTAAATAAAATTGATGCTAATACATCATTGGAAGTAGTTATCTGTTGAAGGAAATTGTTTTTGGTTTCTATGAACCCTAGAAAAATCAACATGGTAATAGAGGTCAAATTAAAGAGCAATATTAAAAGACCTGGAAAGTCGATTTGTGTTTTCTTTCTTGTCTTGGGATCCAGATGGTCGTGTTGACTAAGGTCTATTCGTGGCATGCATCCTATGATGAATATGTGATGTGGTCGAAGGTAAAAAACAGAGTGCTAAGAAGAGGGTCGAGTTGAAGCTAGGATACAAGGCCAAATTAAGGCCGATTTGTCTCAAGAAGCAGCGAGGTAATTTTAGAGGGTTTCTTTGTTGGCCGAGTTTTGTGGTGGTTCATGTGAGCTCCCTATGGCATCATATCTCTAATTGTGCCCTCGCTTAGGTTGTTGATCTGGAAGGTCAAGTAGAAGTCGAAGTCACCTATTTCACTGCGGAACTAAGACACCTATCTTCTATAAAAATTTGAGAACCTAAGGCTCTCATTCTCTGTGGAAAGTTGCGAACCTATGGCACCTTCTTTTATGTGGAAACCATGCGAAGTTTATGAAGCACATTACACGAATGCGAAGATTGAGACTAAATATAACTCTGTAAACTACCTTTATGGTTGAAGTTCTTCGCACAAGAATTTTTTGTGGCTCGCATTCTCCTCAAGACTATTTGGGGCTCTTTCGACAAAACATGTGACAAACTGTCATTCTGTGAATGTTTGGATGAGCAAAAACGTTGGCCCATGACTAGCAAAGATTACGACTATTATAATCTCATCATTCAACCGATGTGCAATGGATTTGTGAAGTCCGGAAGTATTACAATTGATGTTAGCGTTGTCAATGTATTTCATTGACTCGGCTATATATGCATAAACCTATCTCCATCTGATGATATGAATGGGGTACAAATCAGCACAATGTTACAATACGTCGGCATAACAAGCAGTGGTGTGGAATAAAAGTCTTTTATAATTCATATGTGTTGGCTATTTGTTTCATGAGCTCGTTTTATTAATCATATGCAGCTCGTGTTAATAGTAATCCGGGGGCCAAAATTTCATCTGAAGCGATCCAACAAAAATAAATGTTTGCAACCCTTTTTTCTGACATAATCTTCTCCTTGATCTAAAGGTTATATGCAAAGATTGGATGTAGTACAATTGGAGCCTAAGTATAACCTTCTGAAACAAATAAAGAGCGATATATATTGTTTGAAAAATAGTGTTATAGAATAAGAATTGATCATTGTAATAATGTTATACTGTGTAGGTGACAAGTTTGAGACCTATGCACAAGTCCCTGGTGACATCTAAACCCTAAGAAGTTTGAAATCATCTTTGTGATATGTTTGATCTCATCTTAGTCTGTGGAGGATTTGCTTCTACGATGTGACCAGCAGCCTATGATATTCTTTTCTATACATAGAAGAAAGACAAATTACACTAGAAAGAAGTTGACCTGATTGAATATATATATATATATATTCCTTCCATCATTATAAAAGGGAACAAAAGAACAAAGTTTGAAGGCTCAAATTTAGAATATGTTGAAATGTTTATTATGGAAGGCACTGACATTTTGAGCTTTCAACAGTGATAGATGGCAAGTTGCAAGTGTGCATATGATGTTTGAACATTACCTTGAAATCTCGAGCATTAAACAAGGCTTGGAAGCTTCTTTAAAAAGCGTCTAACAGAGATGTTACTTGTCTCTCTTGATCAAGTCCTATATAACTAAGTACTGGAATGAATATTTGAGAATAAGTCTTAGATCTAAATGATGAAATTTATTGCAAAAAAATGTTGTTGTTACAGTGACGAGTTTTTGAAGATTATTGCAAGCATTGGAAATAAATGCAAGGATGCCAAGGTTACACCATTTGAAAACAAGGCAAAAATAATGAGAGGTCGAAGCTCCCCTTCAACCCCTAAGTTTGATCAAATTATTCTTGAGGAATTGAGATTAGATCTAGGGTTTGGAAGATTGAAATGTTTTGGATTTGTAAAAAAATCCCTAGGGTTCGCTAAACAAATCCCTAGGCTTGATCACTCATAATGATGATATTGAAAAACAAGAATGATGAAGTTGAAAAAAAAAGTAGCTTTGTAAACCCTAGACTAAACTTGAAGAATTATTAGGGTTTGGAATCAAAACCCTAGATAAACAATTGAGAACCCTATCTAGGGTTAGAGATGAAAGCCTATGACTTGTGGATTAATTTCTTCTGATTAAAAGAAAAAACCCTAGCTCGTAGAAGAAATAACATCTTTATGATGAGGCAGATTTGCAAGTTGAATGCAAGAAGGCTAAACATCGAGAGAGAGTCGACATGTTCTCAAAAAGATAAGTATCTTGTATTTCTCTTATTTTAAATCACTAATGGTGTTGTTTTTCTTCTTGTCCTAGTATATCTTATTTGGTTGTATTTGTTCTTCCTTGGCCTCCTAGTAAGGATTGCGGATATATGATGAAACTTGTCAAGGTTGTAGCAATAAATGTAAAGATTGGAAGAACATGTCGAAATATGTAACTAGGTTCGGTCTTCATAATGACATGTGTAATCATGATTTTATGTAATTAATGTAAAGAAGAGAAATAAAATTATTTTATGCTTGAGTCATCGGTTTCAAGCTCAAGGAATTTTATTTTATAGATCTAGCTCCCATTGTGAGCTATTAGGATTGATCATTAAGCCATAAAGTCAATTAAGTCTTTGTCATGTATGAGAGACCCTTCTTGGGCATGTTACATGTTTATTTGAGTCATTGTAAGAGTCAAAAGACCCTCCAAAGCCAAGTCCAAGTGCTACAAGCAAGTCAGCCTTAAAATGAAGCAATAAGCATGAGGATGCCACCTATATATAGGGCACTCGACCTCATTCAAGAAAATACATCACATCACACAAGAAGTTCAATAAAAGGAAGAAGAAGAAGCCTCACATCCAAGGGAAGAAGGGAAGATAAAGTTCGAAGGAAGAGAAGGGCTATTTTGGGGTAATCTTGCTCACACGTGCGAGAAAGGAGTAGGGAATCTACTTGTAGCAGAAAAACTGAAGTGCAGAACTCTAGAAAGCCAAATCAAGTCAAGGAATTTATCTATATTTCAAGCTGAGCTCCTCTAGTCAAGCGAAGGAAGAAGGGAGCAGAATTCACCCTAAGTCTGCCACACGTGTGAGAAGTACAGTCCATCGCAGAAGGCCAAGAGCTGCATTCAAGGGCATCGAAAATTCCATTCTATTATAGCAGGAGCGAAGGCAAGAAGTTAAAGAAGAAAATTGCAACAAGGTGACTTGGTGTTGGAGAAGTTCTTGTTCAAGGGTCTAGATCATGGAATTCATCAACTGAAGATTCTATAAGAAGAATTTGATGGGTTTTCCTCACAAGCTTGGAGAGGTTTTGGCCCTAGCTGATAGCCTACATCATGTGTCCTTTGTCTCCTTGTTCTTTATGATGTGGTAGTTATTCGATGAAGAAGAACACATAATAATAATCAAGAAAAATAAAAACCTAATTAAGAAAAATAAAAAGTCTTCACAAGTAGTTATCATTGTTAGAGAAATCTCCTCATCTCTCTGCCCTAGATTTTTCAACATGGTATCGAAGCTAAGGTGACAAATCAAGGAAGGGCAGCTCAACAAGGGACACTCAAGCTCTCAAAGATCAAGGTTCTAGAAGGATATCAAGGGCATCAAAGCATCAAGAATATCCCAGCATCTTTAAGGCTTTTCGAAGACAAGGACTACATCATCTTGAAGAAAGTATCAACACCCTAGCTTGTTCAAGGAAAGAATCTATACTTGAAGCATTCTTGGGAATCTCGCTCAAATCATCATCACAAGGAAGGAGAACACAAAAGACCCTACCTCTACTCAAATTGAAGAGATCTACAAATCAAAGCATCTTGAAGTCTACCCATCCAAGGAAAGCAAGAAGAAAGGAGTTGTTGGCATCATCAAAGGATTCAAGGTGATCTCCCTCTATTTGGAGTCAAGGATTGCCTTTGAAGAAAACTATCTTCATCAAGAAGAAGTTTTTCTATTATCTAAATCCTCATCAAATTCAAGAAGGCAGCAAGTTGAAGGAGCATCTTCACAAGTAAGTACATTTATGTCTACATTTGAATCTGTCAAAATGTCTTTTTGTAAGGAAAGCAACAAATTGGTTGGGGCTTCAAACTTTCTTGCATGGAAGAAAAGAACAGATTTGAACCTCATAGAAATGAGGTCATGGAACATGTTAAGGGCTCAATCACCAAACCACCAAAGGAAAATGCTCAAGCACTTGCAAGGTCTATGAAAAGGGAAGTTAGGGCTCAAAGAATTCTCATAGAATTCATCAAGGATCCCCTCATTCCCTATGTATCAAGATTAGAAACATCAAAAGAAATATATGACAAACTTGTAGAATTGTTCTCTGTAAGCACTGCAAGAGAAGTAATCTAATTAAGACAAGAACTCTACAAGATGGAGGTATCAAAAGAAGAAGGAATAGCCTCATACTTTATGAGGATATCTGAAATAAGAGATCAACTACAAGAATTGGGAGACATAATGTTTGACAAAGAGATGACTACAATAGTGCTCAATGCACTACTAGAAGAACGGGGCAAATTCACATCATTGGAGTAGAATTACATTGCAATAGGAGTAGGAGTAGGAGTAGGAGTAGGATTACATCATTGGTGAGCCCCACAGTTTTGGAGGACTTTTATGGGGCCCAAGTGGGATCGCTTACCATGTTTCATCATCAAGATCAGTTTCGCACAGTTCACTCTTGATTTCGTTGCATTCTCAGGATTCCCATTAAACGAAGTTATCAACATGCATATTTTAATTATTTATGCTTAAAGTGCTATTTGGAGCTAATTATTTGGAGGATAACCTTAGTGTAATAGCTCATTGGAATCGGGGCAAATAGAACTACAGAGCACGATGATTAAAAGGGGCTTTGTGTGGTCCATGTAATCATGGAAGCGAATTAAGCACTAGTTAATAAAAGTCATTTTGTTACATAGAAAAGGAAAAATTCATTTATTATTTAATTGGAGTGAAAAGGTAAAAAAGGTGGCAAAAAAGTCAAGTGAATTATAAAAAAGAGGAGGGAGTCTCTACACATTCTTGCATTTTCTAACTTGAAAATTAGAAGTTTGGAGAAATTTTGAGAAATAGTCTAGAGTAACTTTCTAAAACCCTCTTTGCTGGTCGCTAGTTTCAGTGTTCAAACTATACACCCTAGCCAGTTTAGGAGCGGGATCACTCAAATTATGACATTGTGCTTTAGTGGAGAAGAAGATTTTGGGCAAAGGAGTACGTCCATAGTGTTATCAGTTGATTTTATGCATTAATTTTTGGTGCTCTGCAATTCTTATTCAGGTTGAACTTTCATACTCCAAGTGGATTGAGTTCTGAAGGAAAAAGGGCCGAGTTCCATTCTCAAAGAAGGGAGTGAGTTATCAATTGTTTTCCTGGTCGAGTTTCCCTCTATTGCCGGCCGAGTTTGTCCTTTGGAAGGGTTTGAGTTCCATATCTTTCTTGTTGGTCGATACACTGTCCAAAAGGAGCCAAGTTACTTGTTATAAGAGGCCGAGTTTATCACTCTTAGGGGGGTCGAGTTCATATGTTTGCTAGTCGAACTCTAGCCACTATTTGGGGCCGAGTCTGCCACTGTGGAAAAGCCTGAGTTCACATGTTACCTGAGTGGAGCTGACTGCTGTGCTTGGAATGTATTCTCTGAGCCTATATACTGTTGTTGGTGACTCGAGTTCCCAGCTGTGTATATCTCCCTCTGAGGCTGAGTTCTGCATTTGTTCTAGATGAGAAGTTTGTTGTTTATAAAGAATACTCTCCTGCATTGTATATACCACATCTGCTGGCTGAAAATATAATATTATCAGTTCTGAGTTTAGTTGTCTATTGCTGTCATAATTCTGGGTTGCAATGATGAAGAAAGAGTGATCTGCATTTATTCTAGCTGAGAAGTTTGTTGTTTATAAAGAAGATTCTCCTGCATTGTATATACCGTGTCTGATGGCTGAAAATATGATATTATGAGTTCTGAATTTAGTTGTCTATTGCTGTAATAATTCTGGGTTGCATTGATGAAGAAAGAGTGATTTTTTATTGCTGTAGCAAATACATGCCAGTGGCATTTGCATTCCTAAGTTTAATAAAAAACATTATACCGTTGTTGAAGTGTGTTTGGAGCCTTCATTTATCACTGTATTTATTCATTTGAAATAAAAATAATGGTAAGTGCGCCTGCAGTCATGAGCATACAAACGTTTGATAAAAGTCCACAGTGCTGAAAAACCAAATAAACTCAGAAGTTTTCAGTAAAATTCTAAGGTATCTCGAGGGAATATCTTACAGTGGTATCAGAGCATGATTTTGGCCAGCTGTGAGACGAGATCAAGGTGATAGCAAAAAGAAGAATTCCAGAACCAAAATCAGAAAGGAAACTGAAGATAACAAGGAAAAACACAGCAAGAAAATCTTGCAAGATCCCTTCAAAAATTTGAAGAATATAACAGATATTTCACAAAACTGACAGAGCACATGGAAGTATATGGGTATCATCAAAGGTGGCAAAGAGAAAAAGAAATTGCAGATCCGTAGATGGAGATAAAAAGAGCACAACTACTGAACAAAACCCCAGTGTTAATACTACAAGTATAGAAGAAGCAATGATTGAAGGTGAAAACTATGATTCAACCTCCTAGGACGAATTGGGAAAAGTCATACCCGTTGAAGATAAAGCTAGCCCAGATTCAACCCAGCAGGTTGGCACAAGGGTTTGGAACGAAGGAGAGTCAGATATTGCTACAGAAAGTTTGTCATCATTTAGCAAGATTGTTGAGTTGGATGATGGGTACAAGGAAAATCACGACGCCACCTTTGTTTTGTCAAAAGTTGATGATGATCCTTTGTTTGGGATCAATGTTGCCCCAATTCCCAATCAGGGGGTGTGCAAAGATGATAACACGCAAGTAGTCAGCACTACGAACCCAGACCCATCAGTTGATTTCTTTTGTGGTAGATGTTGCTCATAAGCTTACTTGCGCCCATAACTTGGAAAACCAATTGAAGATGAGCGCAGACACATGACAGTATGGGAGGAGAGCCTTCATTTAGCAAGATTGTTGAGTTGGATGATGGGTACAAGGAAAATCACGACGCCACCTTTGTTTTGTCAACAGTTGATGATGATCCTTTGTTTGGGATCAATGTTGCCCCAATTCCCAATCAGGGGGTGTGCGAAGATGATAACACACAAGTAGTCAACACTGCAAACCCAGACCCATCAGTTGATTTCATTTATGAAGTAGATGGTGCTCATCAGCCTACTTGTGCCCATAACTTGGAAAACCAATTGAAGATGACCGCAGACAAGGTTATGCAGCCATGAGACATTATGATGATATACAAAGCATTGGTGGCAGATTATTGTTGGAGAAGCGCAGTGGCACATGACAGTTTGGGAGGAGAGCCTTCATTTAGCAAGATTGTTGAGTTGGATGATGGGTACAAGGAAAATCACGACGCCACCTTTGTTTTGTCAATGGTTGATGAAAATCCTTTGTTTGGGATCAATGCTGCCCCAATTCCCAATCAGGAGGTGTGCGAAGATGATAACACACAAGTAGTCAGCACTGCAAACCCAGACCCATCAGTTGATTTCTTTTATGAAGTAGATGTTGCTCATAAGCCTACTTGTGCCCATAACTTGGAAAACCAATTGAAGATGACCGCAGACAAGGTTATGCAGCCATGAGGCATTATGATGATATACAAAGCATTGGTGGCAGATTATTGTTGGCGAAGTGCAGTGACACATGACAGTTTGGGCGGAGAGCCTTCACTTGCAGACTTTTAAACTCTTAGAAAGACATTGGTAGAGATGAAATCTAACTAACTACACCTCCTTTCAAACAGAGATCACCTACTCATGTTTGTTGAGATATATCATGATGCGCTAGTAGGGAAAGAGGAAGTTGAAAGGCTTACACATGAGCTTGAGACTACCTAGGATTTCTTGAAGAGTGCCCAGATGGCCCTTCAAGAATCAAAGTTGCAACTTGAGCAGCTTTGTATGGAGTCAAGTTGTGTACCTTCTTCTATGGCAACCATCACACAAGAGGATGTTAGGAGCACTTATGATTTGATAGAGGAGCCTGCACCTGATCTTTGAACACGAGGAGAACCTAGACGAACGGGCACGAGCAAAGAGGTATGTCCCAAAGGTCTCTGATTATGCATCCATGAGTTGTGGAGATAGGTATATTTCAGACGAGGATACATCCATCTGGGATCCAAGTTCAATTGACACAAGTGTAGTGGATACTAAAGGACCCAAGTTGGGATTGGGATCCAAATGGGGTTTCCCATCAT
Source organism: Pinus taeda (assembly GCA_000404065.3). NCBI lineage: Eukaryota > Viridiplantae > Streptophyta > Pinopsida > Pinales > Pinaceae > Pinus > Pinus taeda. The sequence goes on from APFE030155221.1 coordinate 8,457, forward strand.
ATATAGGAGATGCAGGATGGCTATGGCACGGACGGGGTGGTTGACCCAATAACTGAGCGCACAGATCCCTCAATATTTCCATCAAAGTTCCAATCAGCGCTAGTGGAAAATTGGTTTGACAAGGAGATATGCAGATTCTGAGATGTCCTGGCATATTGTCCGTATATGGGGTTACAAGTTGGTCCACATGCTCGTTATTCGGATGAGATGGCATTGGTATGCCACCAGGCAAGGCCTTGGATGGAGATGATGTTCTTCTCTTGATATATTGGAAGCAGAGGCCACCAAGGATTAGTGCAGTAGTAACACCTCCACTAGCAAGTGAGGAGCTTTGCCACTCAGATTTACCAAGGTGGATTAGAAGGGGTGTTCCACACCATAGTGGATTCACTAGTGGAGTGACGAGTACATTGGCACATACACGATACCAGTCAGTACAGGGTGGCATAGCAACAGGCAGCGATATTGTCCGTATATCGGGTTACAAGTTGGTCCACATGCTCGTTATTCGGATGAGATGGCATTGGTATGCCACCAGGCAGGGCCTTGGATGGAGATGATGTTCTTCTCTTGATATATTGGAAGCAGAGGCCACCAAGGATTAGCACAGTAGTAACACCTCCACTAGCAGGTGAGGAGCTTTTCCACTCAGATTTACCAAGGTCGATTATAAGGGGTGTTCCACACCATAGTGGATTCGCTAGTGGAGTGACGAGTACATTGGCACATACACGATACCAGTCAGTACAGTGTGGCATAGCAACAGGCCTTGGCATTACAGGACTTGGCAATTCAGCTACCCTTAATGATAAGTTGGTTTTTGCAAGAGAAGATCACTTAGATCTTCCAATAGACTTCAGTTTGGCGGAGGGTGTTTCACCTCTCAGTGATTTGTTGATGGTATCAAAGGAGGAGTTCGTAGTTAATTCGTGTGGACTGATATCCATGATAACTCCTAGAAATAATTTTTAGTTTTATTAGTTGTGATTGCCATACAAACAAGCCCGGATCAACGGCCCATATTGAATCGACCCGGATGCACAAGCCCAAATCAACGAGCTTCAAAACATCCATTTCGCTTCTGCTCAGTGGGACAGCGAGGGTATTTTTCGGCGTATATCTAGCAACACGCTCATCAAACAGAATGCAGTGAAAGGTGGGACAGCGAGACACTTTCAGCAAGTTTTAATCAGCAAACAACACAACAAGATTGGAAGGGCCAGAATTTCTGAATTTCGACAAATACAGTGCCAACACTTCAAGCAGTTTTCCTAAATTATTGTAACAGTTAGATAGGTTCTGTTTAAGTGACTTCTATTTGTATTCAAACTTTGATAAAACAGATATATCCCTATAAAGGCTCAATGTTTTATTAGTCAAATAGGATTAGATCTCTTAGTTGTTGATCGAACCTACCCCAGGCGGAAGATTTTGTAAAGGAGATCTCATTCTATATATGTGTGGTTTCTTGAATTTTAAAAAGGGGGATCGATGATGTGAGAACACCACTTTTGTATATTTTTCAGTTAATAAAAATACAGTTTGCAGCAATACTTTGTTTTAACCTAATATTCATTTTTTGTTTCAGTTCCATTCGATCATGCTCCTATGTTGTTCTCAGTTTTCATGGCTTATTTGATTACTTGGAATTCAATGTTATATTGCTCCAACTTCCTTCAATTTGTTGTGATTACTATAAATGTCCATATTCACATGTAAACCAAAAAATGTCTGAGCTTCCAAAAAACTGTGTTGTTTGTAATTGATTTTCTTTAATTGACTCTAGGCCCAACGGTGGTTGTCATCACACTCTTTCACCTGGAAAAATCACATAGAAAACTAGAGTTAGCCATCTATATTGTTGAGCTTATCATAGCCAAATTTTTAAGTATATTGAGAGAGCCCTCTCAGATTGGAAGGGCTAACTTCCACTCAAAAGTTGGTTTGAAATAGTTACGTTGGGTTGAAGGTTGACACAACCCAACCCTTTCCAATCCAGTGACAACATTTTGGTGCGTCTGTCGGGAGTCAAAAAGCTCAATTTCCCGAATTTTCTTTGAGCCTCTTCATTCTGATTCCTGAGGGTAACAAGAAATCAGAGATTCTTGAAGGTTGTGATATTACCCTGGCAACTCCAATTTCAAAAGATACAAAAGATCGAAGCTTCATGGTGACTCCACTGCTTGACGATCAGTGGCTTGAAGAAGTTCCAAGATGAGTTCTATTGTAAGAAGAAATATCAGGTATGCTCTTATGGATCAGTGTCACATCTATGGTTTTTCAAATACTATGCCTTGTGCTGATTGGTCAACCCATCTTCTCATATTTAAAGATGATGTTGGTCTACATTTGGTTAAATTCCATGTACATGTATGTAGACTGAGGGTTGAGTTTCCTGAGGGTTGTCTCATGAAGATGTTTATGGCTACTCTAGAAGACAAAGCTAGAGTATGGTATGAAGGGTTGCCATTAGGAATATTGTGTTCTCTTAAAGATTTTCATAGAATATTTTTTGGACATTATGGTTAGTCTCATCCTTCATCACCATTCTTTCAAGACTGTCGCAATTTTTGGAAACGTTTCATTCAATATCTCAAAAGTATTCATGATGATGTAGAATGTATGGATGATGAGGAGATGTTAGAGGCACTTTATGAATTTTCTTCTCAAGCTAGTTGTCATGATGATCAAGAAGTTTTCCAACAAGCAAATGTCTCTTCTTTAGTTGAAGATGAAATGGATCAGCGATTTGACAGTCAAGTCATATTATATGAAATCCATCAGGATTTGCAGCCTTGTCAATCTTTATGCAGTGAAAGGTATGAGCCAAATCATTCAAATTGTTTTTCAGCCCATTCCTTTTCGGAGATTTTATGTCAAGAAGAAACTCCTCAAGATCAGGGTATTGAAAATACATGCATGAAAATTCTGAACAGTGAGGTAACATGTAGTGAAAGTTGTCTACCTAGACAAGAACTTTTTTCCATTGAAGATCATAACGATGTTGTCCCGATTAGTGTTCAGACTCAAGATGACATTCCTCAAGCAAAACTACCAAAGGTTCTATCTGATTTGTTTGATAAGCAAAAGAGTAGTTTTGATACACGCAATATGGATGTCATGTTTGAAGATGTTCAAGGATGCATGGATGGATTTGTTGATTTACATGAAAGGGAAGACAAACCTATTGTTGCCTTTTTATTTGACGATGTTCTTGGAATTAAAGACATAGGACAACAGAAGCCATCAATTATGAATGAATTCAGCCCTAAAGGTTTTACTCATCAAGAAGAGGTGATTTTTCATGATTATCAAGATTGTTTGGTAAGTCTATTCCAGTCATTAGTGGAGGTGGAGTTTTCTTCATTTATAAGCTCGGGTGATGGATTCAGTTTTTATTATGAGTTGCTAATAGATGGTCCACTTGAGAACAGTCAAGCAGCACTAGTGTTGGATCAGCTTTTTGACTGGTTATACTAGAGGTTTCATATTGCTTGAATTAAGCAGGTGCATTTTCAGATGTTAGAGTAGGGTTATTGGTACATAAATAAGCTTGTTGGGCAAGCATTTCCTTCAGCTTTAAGTTACATTTTGTAGTTGTTAGTTTGAGTTTGTACAACAGTGTGATATCTTGTTGCTTGTCGATTGCGATAAAGTCATTGTCGTCAATATTGCAAGTTCTACCAACCAATTGCGATAAGTCCTTCTCCCGTCGATTGTTATATCGCAATCGGAGATCGCACAGTCATAAGACCCTCCTCCACCGAAGTCCCTTCCGACTTACGATTGCAATATGCGAGAACCCTCCCGGATGCGATATTTTATGTGATTCATTCTATAAACTGTCACGTCCGGAACATCGGGAAATTACTATAAATCATTGTAAAGGGCCCCTCCTCTGCTTTGCGATAGCGATATGGCGAACCACCCAAACGAATGCAATAATTTTGTGCCATGTTGTATTAAGTTTCGCGTCCGGACAATCGGTGAACACTATGAAACATGGTAAAAAGTCCCTCCCTTGTATTGCGATTACAATACCAATAGGGCCAGATCAACAGCCCAGATAAGCAAACCCAGATCAACGAGCATCAAAACATTCATTTCGCTTTTGCTCAGTGGGATAGCGAGGGTATTTTTCGGCGTATATCCAACAACACACTCATCAAACAGAATGCAGTGAAAGGTGGGACAGCGAGAAACAGAGGATAGCGAGACACTTTCAGCATGTTTTAATCAACAAACAACATAGCAGGATTCGAAAGGCCAAATGTTCTGAATTTCCACAAATACAGTGTCAACACTTCAAGTTGCTTTCCTAAATTATTGAAACAGTTAAATAGGTTCTATTTAAGTGACTTCTATTTGTATTCAAACTCTGGTAAAACGGAAATATCCCTATAAAGGCTGAATGTTTTATTAGTCAAATAGGATTAGATCTCTTAGTTGATGATCGAATCTAACCCAGGTGGCAGATTTTGTAAAGGATGTCTCACTCTATATATGTGTGGTTTCTTGACTTTTAAAAAGGGGGATCAATGATGTGAGAACACCACTTTTGTATACTTTTCAGTTAATAAAAATGCAGTTTGCAGCAATACTCTGTTTTAACCTAAGATTCATTTTTGGTTTCAATTCCATCCTATCATGCTCCTATGTTGTTATTAGTTTTCATGGCTTATTTGATTACTTGGAATTCAATGTTATATTGCTCCAAGTTCCTTCAATTTATTGTGATTACTGTAAATGTCCATATTGACATTAGTAAACCAAAAAATGCTTCAGCTTCCACAAAACAGTGTTGTTTGTAATTGGTTTTCTTTAATTGACTCCATGCCCAATGGTGGTTGTCATCACACTCTTTCACCTACAAAAATCACATACAAAACCATAGTTAGCCTCTGTATTTTTGAGCTTATCATAGTCAAATTGTTAAGTATATTGAGAGAGCCCTCTTAGGTTGGAAGGGCTAACTTCCAATCAAAAGTTGGTTTGAAATAGTTACGCTGGTTTGAAGGTTGACACAGCCCAACCCTTTCCAGCCCAGTGATAACATGGACAAGGAACCTTTTCAGTAGGAGTTGGATTGTACTTTCAAGAGTTCACTCTTGAGGTACATTGGATTGGTTTTCTAGTAGAGAAACTGCTCAAGGAGTTGGTCAGAATTTTGCATTATAGAGACGCTCTACTTGTTGACAATATGCAAAGGACCTCTAGTGTCTATGCCTTGTTGGGGAGTGAGTGGAGCAATGAATGCTTCACGATGATCAGGATGGTTTGGGACCCCAGTATCATGATATCCATTCGTACAATGGTCTAGAGTGGAGTGGCTTAGTGGCATATTTGGGATGTTAGTCTTAGCTTCAATTTGGGTCAGCCAGTGATGACATTGCTTAAGGACAAGCAATGTTGAAGAGTCTTGTTGAGTTTTGTAGCTCGAAAGGTACTTCTAATCTTGTGTCTTGACTAGAAAGACCTTGATTTGTCTCTTAAGGAGCTTGCATGCAACATGCAAAGTGTGCAAGTGAGTTGCACGCATGTGAATGTGTTGCATATGACATGCATGAGATGTGCATGTAAAGAAAGCTAAATTGATCAATTGATGACTTGTACTTGAGTTAAAGTAAAGAAAGCTAAAGATAGGATAGTTAACTAAAGCAAAGTCATTTATCTTCACTTAACTTGACGAGCTAATTGTGGCTGTCAATCTTAGCTTAGAAAAGTTATAAATTGAGCCTAAGGTGAGGAGCTAAGACACAACAACAACACAAGATTGACAGAGGCTTCTCGGTGAACGTATGCGAGGTCCGAGAGAGTGTAGAGAGATTAGTGATCAGCTTTGTAACTTGTATTTTCTCGATTGGGCCATTATCCCAAAATGAAAGGCCAAGTATGTTTTGTGATTAATTTAATAATGAAGAATGTTGATTGGATAGAAATAGGTTTGTGTGTATGTGATTCAGATAAAGTAATTTTGCTTTCGCTAAATATTTTGGTTATGAACTTAGTCGATTCAGTTAATAATTGCTAGGGACTGAATACCAGGTGTTGGGATCGTGAAACTATAATATGGTATCAAACCCCCAACTCTAAATCAATCTCGGAATTACAAGTGTCGGGTTCACGTCAGATCGTCGGAACCAACTTGGCTAGGATCATGCGAACAGAAAATTTTGAAGGCAGCGATATTCTTTTTCAAGCCAAGAATTATTTTTTACGAGCAAAACAAATGCAAATATAAGGGGCCATCTTTTCAAGCGAAAAAATGGGTAAAAATTGTTGTTGTTCAATGGGGTTTGAGATTATTAATGGGTTACATTACGAGAATTGGCTAGACGGTGAAGGAAACTTTAGCCCATGGAAGGAGTGGATTGTTCTATTATTTGAGCAGGAGTTGTGGGACATCGTTGAGAAGACCATCTAAATTACCACAAATCCTACTCAATTGGCTGAGTTTAATAAGAAAAATGTGAAGGCCAAGAGAATAATCTTGGACTCTATTAAAGGCCATATTATACGTCATGCGACAGGGAAAAAATGCCTTTGAGATGGGGGCATCCTTAACAAACTATACCAGAAATTAAATAAATAAAAAAAAGATGGTGTTGAAAGAGAAACTAAGAAATGCCAAGATGTCTGAAATTGACATAGTTGCATCACACCTAACCAACATCCTCAGATTAGAGATGACTTGGCAACATTGGGGGAAACTATTGATAGTGAAGGGTTGGTCAGATCAACCTTGAGTGGCTTTCGTCCGAAAGGAGATGTATTTGTTGATGAGATCATCGCAAGGGAAAATCTACCTAGTTGGGATAGATTGTGGGATTATTGTGTACAAGAAGAGACAATGAGACATTCCAAAACTGTTGGTCAACATGATGGTAAGGATGATGAAGAGAATTTTTCTCTTGCCATCGAAGAAAACAAGTAAACTAGAGGAAAGTGAGGGCTTTGCTACCGTGAAAGACATGAGCAAAGTGCTCTGCGTGCCACAAGACAGGTCACTATGCAAGCCAATGTCCATACAATAAGGAGGAGGAGGAGGATCAGGTGGTTGCATCAGCATCAAATGAGATTTAAGACTTTACGAAGAAATTTGAAAAAGAATTTTCTCTAG